>CAUZWR010000055.1:0-26521 GCA_963583895.1 Melanophora roralis | reverse complement strand
AACATTAGGGGTTTGGGCATGGTTTTAAACTAGGTTATTTAGCAATAAAATTTTAATAGACAAATACATACATTTATATATTTATAAAAGACATTTCGGCCAAATTTTTATTAGTAAAAAGCGCCTTTAACAAATTTAATTTGGTTTGCCAAATGTTTTATTTCTTTCTCCCTTTCTTTATTTCTTTAGGAGTTTTTTAAAGCTTTTATTTTGTTTTGGTTTGTGTTTTTTTGTTTTTAATGTTTGTTGTGATAAAGTAGCACCAACATTAGCAATATCAACAAAGGCACTGGAAGTTGATGACCATTTTTGTAAACTTAACGGTCTCGAAAATATTTAAAGAATTTATTTTGCCAAAATGCTCATAAACTATAAAAAAACTTGGCGTAGAGTTTTGAATTTAACACAAACATTAGAGAAATTGTGTTTTAAATTTACTGAATTTTGTTTTGCTAGACAAGCCTTATGAATGTGAAATTCTGCACATGTATGTATGTATGTTTGTGTTTTGGACAAAACATTATAAAAAAGTATTTATTTATTTATTGTTACTTTAACCCTTAAGAGGACACCTGGGCCTGGCCAGGCATTTTCTGACTTTTTTGTACTTTTTTTTGTATAAGTACTGCAAATATTTTAGTGAAACTTTATGTATTCCTCGACTGAAGTGTTTTTTGCACGAAAATCAAAAATAAGAGTAAATTTTAAGACCGAGGGTGTGGCAAATAGTAAAAATCAATTTCTTTTCATATACATACCACCTGGGCCCGGCTAGGCCCAGTCAACTTTTCTCCTAATACAAATGACAACACAGCAACATTAGTTTAAAAAGAAGCCAAAAACAAAATCTGTAACTGAGAACAAACAAAAGCACACAATTTTGCCTCTTTGCAAAAGAACTTTACTCTTTAGGAACAAAAATTTATTTTAGGTGAGTATAAAATGCATACTCTTTTTCATGGTGGAAACATTTTAGATGATTGCAGTTTGAAGAGAATTATGTGGTGAAATTAATTATGTATGGTATTTTACAATTGTAAAGTAAATTAAATGAGAGATAATGTACACAATTCTGAGATATGGGAAGTATCAGCTGATGAGCATTTTCTCTAGTAAGACCACCGTAATAATTCCCCAATGCTAAACATCAAGGTGGATTTAACAAGGTGGCCGCATTAGAGATAGAACTACAACAATGCAATGTAAAAACGTTTATGCTGTCACAACCTCAGACGTGAAAATTGTTTGTGTACATAATGAACGAACAAATATAAAGAAGCAAAAAATAATCAACTGTGCTAGCGAGGCCACCTTGCGTTCTAATACACCTTGCTATACATCAAGAATAGGCAGTTATTTTACCGTTAAAAAAATAGAGATTGATTTTGTTTGTTCAACATTTCAGTTTATTCAGTTAGTTTTTGTGTTGCAAGTTAGTGTATTACAATGAGTTGTGAAGTTGACAAAGTTTTGGAAACGGTTTCAAAATCTGATCCTACATATTATGAAAAATTAGCAGAAGCAATTGCTAATGATATTGAAAATGAATGCTGCAGTGAAGATGAGGATGCAAATATGGACGGAGAAGCATCTGATATTGAAGAAGAAATAGAAATTGATAATGAAATGGCAGTGTCAAGCGACAGCGAAGATGAAAGTGAAAACGAAAATGAAATGGAAAACCATACAAATGGTTTTTTTTACGGCAAGGATGGAATGGAGTGGTCGAAGTCACCACCAGCTTTAAGAAAATTTGCCACACATAACATATTGAGAAGTACTGGAGGACCAACTTGCAAAGATTTAAATAATCCATTGGATATATTCAATCGTTTTTTTACAACTAATATAAAAGAAATAATAGTTACTGAGACAAATAGACATGGAAAAAAATTTTTTGAAAAAAAAAATGAAAGTAACCCAGGTAGTGATCAAAAGTGGAATCCAATTACTATGGTGGAGTTGAATGCTTTTGTGGGCATCTTGATTTGTGGCGGAGCAACACACAACAACACACAAGCTGCATCTGTGCTTTGGAAAATAACAAATATACCAATTTTTAGAGCAACTATGCCTTTGAAGAGGTTTAAGCTTCTTTTGAGACTAATTCGGTTTGACGATAGCCGTACTAGATCTTTTAGGTCCGAAACAGATAAAGCAGCTCCAATAAGAGATATTTGGATCATATTGAATATAAACTTAAAAACAAATTTTAAACCATATGAAAACATTACGGTCGATGAACAACTTTTTCCGTTCAGAGGAAGAACGAAGTTCACTCAATATATCCCTTCTAAGCCAGCTAGATACGGCATCAAGATTTGGTGGGCATGTGACGCGAAAACTCATTTTCCTTTGGAGGGAAATATATATACAGGCAGAGAACCAGGTGAAGCGAGAGCTGAAAAACAAGGAGAAAATGAGGTAATGCGCCTTGCAATGCGATACAAAGGTTCTGGAAGAACAATAGTTGCCGACAATTTTTTTACCACATTTGCTCTTTGCAAAAGGCTAATGGATATTGGGCTCGGATATGTTGGAACTATTAGGAGTAACAAACGATGCATTCCTTTGGAAATGAAAAAACATCCAAAAAGAGAAGTGCTATCTAGTGAGTTTGGATTTAAGGATAATGTTACTATTTGTTCTTACGTCCCAAAGAAAAATAAAGCCGTAATTTTACTATCTACCGTCCATAATGATACATCTGTCGTTGGAGTAAAGAAGAAACCTGAGGTTATCCTGCACTACAATAAAACAAAATCCGGTGTAGATGTAATGGACCAGATGCTTACCAAATATACTACAAAACGTCGAACAAATCGCTGGACTTTGGCATTTTTTTACAATATGATCGACACAATGGCCTTAGCAAGCTATATTATATTCGATGAAAATATGAATGTCAAAAATAAAGAGGGTGCAAGAAGAAATTTTTTATATCAGCTTTCTGAGCAACTTGTTCACCCTTGCGTTGAGGAACGTAGCAAAAATAAACACATTACGTCAAATTTTGCCAGCAGATCTGGAATAGAAGCTTTTCTGAATGAAAAAATTAAGGTAAGGCAAATTAAACCAAAAAATTATTGACAGTTAAAAAAAAATTATTAAAAAGATTGATGAGTAAATAAATAAATACAAACACAATTTTTAAAGCCTAAGGACTTTTTTATAAAAAAAAAACTGGAGAAATGAAATATTAACAAAAACAAAAATTATTTTTTGTTATAAAAAAGACATCTAGCTTATTAAGTTGTGTTTAAGTTTATTTAAAAAAATAAAAATCTATAACAATTAGAAATAAGTAAATATTTTTTTTTATTTACAGGACGAAGTCGAAACTGTAACTACTACTAAAAACGGACCTGAGTTTTTAAAAAATAAATCTAAATGCCAAATTTGCAAAGAGAAGGACAACATAAGACGAAACACCAGATACTTTTGTAAAAACTGCAAAAGTCCTGTTTGCCTTCAGCATTCAAAATGCGAATATGTTTGTTTTAAATGTTAAGTTTGAAGACTAAAATGAAATTCACAAAAATGTAGCTAGTCATATCACTTTAAGTTTTTTTATACTTGTTTTTTTTTTTAATTAAATGAATTCTTTTTGGATATAAAACGTTATTTTATGTTTTTTGTATTAATAAACATATATTTTATGGAATTATTGTGTTTTTATTTAAGAGGTTTAATAGACTACTATACATTTCCATTGTAAATACAAGCGGTCCCAGGTAGGACCAGGTGGCCATTTGTGCCACCTTAATTAGGTATCCTCTTAAGGGTTAATATGGCTCCTTGTTATCTGCAATAAAAATTTTATTCGATGTTGCTATTACTTATTGTTGCTAAATCTAAATGTAGTTTTCCTAGTTTTTTCTAGTTTTTTTTTTGTCGTTTTTACCAAGAAGCAATAAACTTGGTCATGTGTTACATTAAAAATTGCCCCAAAACTTTTATATATATACATACACACACACACATACACATATAATCAGACATCTAAAAGGCCAACACAATGTCATACACACTAACAAAGTTGTTTTGCTCTAAATGAACAAACACATAATTGGGAAACGCATTAATAAAAACCCCTTTCAAAAAGAGCAGTACCAGCAGCAGCGATAACAATGACAACAATAAAACTGAAATAAAGTCACTTTTACAAACACATTTATTTTATTTACGTTAAAATGTTAAGTGTTTGTAAGCACACATATATATGCATGAATATGTATATGTGCTGTACATTTATGTGTACACAGTGGCTCCTTATAAATCCTTTAAGCTATTTAAATGCTCCTTAAATACTAGTAGCGGTTTGGCTATGTATAAGTACGAGAACTACTGAGCACGTTTACACAATACAAAATTAGAGCAATTTTATTACATTCATGCAACAAGACTCTGTCTAGGTTTTTTCTACTGCACAGTGGCATTAATAAAGTTAATTTTTTTTAAAATACGTAAGTTCAACTTGTTTAAGAAATTTTTTGTGCACTCTAAGGATCAAGATATATAAAGCAAATTGTTATTTTTCCTATGAGTCCTCATAACCTATTGGGTTAACTCTCAATTCATTGAAAACATAATTATTACAGTTTACAAAAATTGTTCTTACATCTCTCAGAACATGAACTCTTTGGTATTATTATTGCCACAATCAGACTTATATAACTTATAGTGAGATTCTGTAAGGAACCAGCTTTTTTTAAGGAAGAAAATAGGTTTATTGCATTTAAATTCTACACACAAAAAATTATCTAAGAAAACTTTACTTAAATCAAGCCATAGCGGTGTCAAAAGTACGGTGACTACGGTTTTTCTTAAATCAAGTACGAAATTTCTTACTCCAAGTAAAATTTTTTAAGTACGAATTTCTTACTTTTAGCCACAATTAAGCCTAAATAGGATTGATTTAAGTTCGGAACCGTACTTGATGTAAGCGTGAAAAAGATTGATTTAAGCCATAAACGGGATTAATTCGAAAATGAAATGTCATTTTTTTGACTTATGGACCTTTATTAAAGAAGAAGAACTTAATATTTTATTTTTATTTTATAATTAATTTATAATTAATTTATAATTTAAAAATTTCATTTTTGTACTTACCGAAGCTGAGATTCGAACCAGGGATTTCTGGACTACAGCACAAGCGCGTTACCTCTAGGCCACCGAGACACTTTGTTTTGAAATGTAAAATAATATATTTAAACAACAAGCTTTTTTCTGCTTGATTTGTTGAAGCAATCCGGTGAGTACGGTTTTTCTTAAATCAAGTACGAAATTTCTTACTCCAAGTCAAATTTTTCAAGTACGAATTTCTTACTTTTAGGCACAATTAAGCCAAAAGAGGATTGATTTAAGTTCGGACCGTACTTGATGTAAGCCAAAAAAAGATTGATTTAAGCCATAAACGGGATAAATTCGAAAATGAAATGTAATTTTTTTGACTTATGGAGCTTTATTAAAGAAGAAGAATTTTATAGTTTATTTTTATTTTATAGATACTTTAAATTTATAATTTAAAAAATTAATTTTTTGTATTTACCGAAGCTGCGATTCGAACCAGGGATTTCTACACTGCAGTACAAGCGCGTTACCTCTAGGCCACCTTGATTTTAGAAAGCCGTTTTTCGTTCTGTGTACCTTCAGCCAAACAACCACATATTTTAATTCAGGCATAATTCAGGTATGTAAAAATCCAGGGATAATTTTTTTTACACCCAGGCTGTGTGCTTATCGTGCCACATCGCCATTTAAAACTTTGAGAATGGTACTTCCGTATTCTAGATACACTTAATACTGGCGATTAAGTTGATACTTAGTAAGCGGACTTTTGAATAATAATTAAAACCAAATAGTAAAGGTAAAAAGGTGAAGGCATTAAAGATTAAAATTTCCACCATTTTTTTAATTTCAGAATTTCTGCTTTTTCAATTTTATTAAACACAACAACAGTAACTCAAAATCAAAGTTTTTCATAAGAGGCTTCTTTTTTGATTTTTAAAACATTTTCTTGAAAAAAATTAAGTTCAACTATAAAAAAACCTGTCTTTGAATTCAGTTTACTGTAATTCAAAAGAAATTTTTGTGTTTGTTATAGATTTAATATGGAAACTGGCTAAAGAGAATAGAAATGGTTTTGAGTTTTGACTATTTTTGATTTGATCTGCGATGTATAATATAAATCTTAACAAAAATTTCCAAACTTATTCAGTCTTAATAGTTCCTAGTTTTTTCTACACTATTTTAAATTGTGTTAAGAACTTTTTAATTGTCTCTTAAAAATTTTTTTATAATTTTTGAACCTTTTAAATTCAATTTCAGAAATTTCAAGTTCGATTTTATAAGTCTCTTATTCAATTTAGAAATTTTCTAATTTATGTTCAGAAATATCAAATTTAATTTATATTCATATTTCACATGTAGAATCGTTTTTGCACTATAAATCCCATTTTTTGGAGCAACTCGGCTCATTTTCACCCAAACGACCACGTCAACAAGCAAAACTGCCGTTACTGGTCTCCAAAAACATTCAACCCTCGGTTGAAACATCAAAAACCATTGCATTGCCTCAGGGTAGCTGTTTGGCATCCCCTATTCACGCATTAAATAATTGGACATTTTTTCGAAAGTATTCGAGGCCAGGCGAAAAATACCAACGGTGAAAATATTGACGCATGATTACGGAATTCTTTTTGCCAAACCTGCGAGCTAATCCATCGTACTCTTTACATACGTGGTTTCAACAGGATGAATTTGCTTCGGGAAAACTTCCCCCAAAAACTGATCAGCCGCTTTGATGGCATCCAATTCCCGCCGTGGTCACCCGATCCAACGCACATGGATTTTTTAAAGAGAGTTTAAAATGACAATCCCCAATCTCTTGTGGCCTTAAATGAAAATACTCGTCGACGAATCAGCTTCGTTGAACCAAGTTTTAAACAGTGTGCTCAACTCGACATACTCTTAAAAAAAAAATCCATATCCATTCTATCGTTTTATTCCCTTAATTAAACCTTGTGTCAATTACTAAGTTTTTTTTATTTAAGTTTGAAAATATTAAACTGACACCAAACCCCCTATTTTATTAGCAGAGAAGCTTTTTTACTATTTTTTGTTTTTTTTTTTGATGTTTTTGCTTTTTTAGCTGCTTTTGTACTTTTGAAACTTTCTAATATTTTTAACATATGTTTTACATTTTAAGATATATATTTACGAATAAGTAACACAATTTAAACAATACTAATATACAGGGTGTCCACTGGCAAGGTATACTATTTTGTTTGTTACAAATGAGGATAATAAACATCCGAAAATATCAAAGCTCATACGATCGCTTATTGTAACAAGTTACATTTTATATATTAAAAAATCTAAGTTAAAAATTTTACAAAATGTAAAAAACCAAAAGTTTTTTACCTTTCTTTGCTTATTTATGCTATGTTTGAAGTTTGTTTTGCTTTAAACAACAATTATTTTGCATTTTTTGGTCTTCTCTGATTATTAAAAAGGATACAAAACTTTCTTTTTTGGTAATGTTCATAAACAATTGGTACCACTATAAAAAAATTAAACTTCAAACAACTTTCTTAATTATAAGTGTTAAGAAAAGTGTTTCCTCTTAATGGAAAATTTCCTCTCTTTAAAGTGTTTCCTTAAGTTTTGCTTTCGCAAATGTGCAATTGAAACAAAAGCAAATTGTTAATTGAAATCCAAATTAAGGAGTTCATTATTTTTAAAGAGATGTCATGCTGTTCAATTTATTTGGGATAAATGAAAATACAAGAATCACACTGTGCCAGAGATGGTAATAATATTTTTCTTAAGCTTGAAATAAAATCGGTCTGATTTGCTTTTATGTTTTTTTTTTTTACTTTAAGTGTCTTCTGTGTTGTGTTGCAAGTGTATATATGGATAAGGGTATGTGCATTAGTGTGCCAATTCAAACTTATATATTTTATTGCAAAAATACAAATTTACAATCATGCTCAGAGCCATACAAAGATTAAGCTTTATTTTATATGCGTTTGTTGTTAAGTCTTAATGTTTATTTGCTTTTTGCCTGCTTATTGTTGTTTGTCGACGCAAATATAGAATAATGTGTTTAATGCACATACACGCACGTACACACACATTTACAAAACATCCAGATTTACAAAATTACAATACAAAGTTAAGTAGATGTAGTTATTCTATTTTGAAACACTAACTATTTCCGGTAATAAGATTTTCCTTTCAACAAACTCACACATTTACGTTAAGGTATACAAAACTTAATAAATATATATGTATGTATGTGCATAGAAATGTGTTTGATGTATACAAACCAGCATACTCCTGGTGTGTTATATTGTTTATTTTTAGTTATTTATTTTTTTTCCAGATGCATTATTGCGTGTTTGTGTGCCTGTGTGTGGTTTTTATACTTACACTTGCCACACTTAACATTGTTAAAAATATATCGTAAATTTACTTAATGTTGTTTGTTGTTTTTTAAGCAATAGACTTCTAAAGTATTTTTTGGCAAGTGTGTGTGTTTGTATGTACCATTTATATGTTTTAAGTAGTGCCACAGGCCGTATGATTTACTTCAGGATTAATATATACCCAAAAGCCAACAAAAACACTTTCCCTAAAGCTAACATTAAAATCTTCCATCGAGTATATTTATTTAATGCGCATTTAAGTTTTTGGCTACAGGAATATTTTCCATTTTTTTTTTTTTTGCTTAATCTTGTTCTTTTAAGACATTTTATAAAACAATCTATGTACTTTATAATACTGTAATAGCTAGTACCGCTAAAGTTCAATAGAATCAAAATGTTACAGAAATGGGATAGAAAAATTTAAATATTTATACTCTACTTATACCACATAAATTATTGGAATATAATGTTTGTTCTAATACTATGCCAATTTTAACCTAACCGCCAAATGAGTCGATTTTAAGATATTTGTAGTTTTGCCTGTACGTCGATCGTGCTATTTTTTCATCTTTTATACAGATAAATTTCACTGCACAAGATCAAACATAGTAAATTACAGTGATGGGCTTTCGTTTAATAATTTATCAAGAAATACAGTTGAGATAAATGGCGAATTTTTTTAGCGAATATTCGTCATCAAAAACAAGCCAAGTCTTTAAATATTAAGAACCCAAAAAATAAAAGCTTCTCTTGTAAATTCACTATAAACGACGTACTTCAAAATTCGAATTAATTGTGTTCTTGTCTTTATATAAAAAGGTAATTTTTCTATGATGAATATTTGGTACCAAAAATTTGTCATTTCCCTAGTATGTTTTTGTTGCATCAGTCGTAAAACTGCCTAAATTTTCAAAAAGTTATTTTATCAATCGATGCAAACCATTCTAAAGTAGCTTCTATACTGCTCTAAAGATTCATATTTGCAAGTATAAGATGAAAACATATTTTTGCATTAGGAGTTTTTACGCGTTCGCAAGCCTTTTTATACCATTCACGTAAGTGATTCCTGTATTATCTATTTGCGTAAAGTAATATATTCTGGATCCTTATAAATAGGGAAGCTGATTTAGCTATTTCCGTTAGTCCGTCTATCCGTCTGTACGTCTGTTCGTCCGTCTGCCCGTGTTATGGTTGAAATTAACTTTCTGAAGTAGCACGATGTCGCATAGACCCGCAGTTGAAATCAAACTGTCAGAAAAATCTACCAAAAATCGCTATTGAAATCCAGCAAAATCACCAGAAAACTGACCGAGATATAGGCCAAAACCCGAAACTCCCTCTGTTGGCTTTTCTAAAGTTTCTACATAGAAACCTCTACAGCTGCTCCAGAATTGCCCCGTGCAGTGTGCAATAAAAGACCGATTCCCAACTATTTTCCTCCCAAACATTTTTTTTGCAACATAATTACGCCCTATCTCCGCCCACTTGCAGAGTTTTCATACTAAGTTTAATTTTTTTTTAATTTTATTTTAAATCGCTCCCATTGCTTTCAGAGTTCTCTTACAAATCCTGATCCCAACTAACGGGTCCTCCCAAACGTTTTTATGAAACATACTCACACTCTATGTCCAGCTCCTACCTAACATGGTTGCCATACAAAATTTAAAAAAAAAAAAGAAAAAAACCTTTACAACTTTTCCAGAGTCGCCCCTAGAGGAATAACAGACATCCATTTGCTGTTCCTCTTAAACGTATTTCTGGAGCCTACCAATCCCTTATCCCTATCACCTGAGGCTGCTGCCATACAAAATTTTCAAAAATTTTATAAAAATGCCCATACCTTCCCCAGAGTCTGCCATAGAGAAAGAAAGTGTACGACCGACTCCCACATCTCTCGCAAATATCTTCTTACAACATACTTACCCCCTTTCTCTACGCCCTAAGAAGATTGTTATACAAAATTTAAAAAAACTATAGTAAAAACCCTTTAACTTCCCTCCGAAACATATTTCTAGAACGTACATACTCCCTATCACCATCACCTAATGGGGTTGCCATACACAATTTACGAAAATTATGTAAAAATGCCTACAGCTTCCTCAGAGTTTACCTTAGAGTAATTAAGTGTGCAACCAGCCTCCATAAGTTTCCCTTCATAAACATATTTCATGCCTTAAAGGGGCTGCCATACAAAATTAAAAAAAGGTAAACACCTTACAGCTTTTCAGGAGTCATTCCTAGAGGAATAAAAGGTATAGCAGACCCCCATTACGGTTCCCTCCCTAACATTTTCCTGAACCATTTTTGCCTCCTATTTTTATCATCTTATGAGGCTGCCATACAAAATAAACAAAAATTTTCTAAAAACGCCCATAAATTCCTCAGAGTCACCCCTAGAAAAATAAAGTTTACGACTGACCTACAGTAGTTTCCCCTTCCAAACATTCCAAAAACATACTTATCCCTTATCTCCAGGCTCTAAGGAGGTTGCCGTACAAATTAAAAAAAAATTAAGAAAAAACCCATACAACTTCCCCGGAGTCACACTAGAGAAACAAAATGTATCACAGACCCCCACTAGTTTTCCCTCCCAAATATAAATCTAAACATACTTACCCATATCTTCGTCCCCTAATGGGGTTGCCATACAAAATTTACAAAAATTATGTGAAAATGCTCACAACTTCCCCAGAGCCCGCTTAAGAGAAATAAAGTGTACAACTGACCCAAATAAGTTTCCCCTCATAAAATTTTCTAGAACACACTTGTCCCCTATTTCCACGCCCTAAGGGGGTTGCCATACAAATTTAGAAAAAATAAGAAAACCCCTTACAACTTTTCCGGAGTCGCCCCTAGAGGAATTTAATGTATCACAGACCCCTCTAATTTTATTTCTACCAAACATATTTCTACACTTAAAAAATTATTGCAGTAACTGACTGTTAGTTATATAGGAAGTATTCCGTATACTTGTTTTTGAATGAAAAACTAATTAATTAATTCTTTGAGGGTAGAACTATTTCTATCAAATTAATTTGCCACACAAATTTTGAAAAAAAAATAGAGGGACTTTAAGTCCCTACGGTTAGAAAGAAACTTTTTTAAAAGCTCTCCAAGTCACCCACGGTGACAGTATTTAAAATTAAGAAAAATTTTTAAGTAAATTTTTAAAAAAGCACTCTTTTTGCTATAGATCTAAAAAATTTTAAGTTTACGAATGTTACAAAATTGTCATATCGTAAACATAAGCGAAAGTGATTAATTTTTAAAAACAAAGACGAAATATTTTAAAGCATTAGTCAAAAAAAAAAAAATAAGTGGATAAGCCGTTTGCTGGAATTAATTTTTGCAACAAAACAGGTCAAAATTACCTACCGCAGCCTGCCTTGTACGAATGTAAGACTCATATTTTTAACAAAAAGGGTGGAAAATTCGTAAAAAATTGTAATAAGAATGAAATTAGAGTAAACATTTATGCAAATGATGGTAGCTTAGGTTATGTTAAGTTGAAGGAATGATACCTTATAGGCCTCAAGTCCCTCAAGGACAGACACCTAAGACAGGGATAGACTTGTTGTACGCTCCTAGTAAAATAAAAGAATCTTGGGAAAAAATTTTACAGAAATTGGGTGCTTTATAAAAATAAGTTTTGTATTTCCAAAATGAACCACGTCTGGCAAAATATCAGACATAAAAAAAACAGGTACTGGCCCGTGTCAAAGCTGGACAGAGGTACAGGAATTGCCCTCAATCCGATGTATCCGTGCTAAAAGCTTAAAAAATTTTTAATGCAATTTTGAGCAACAAGAAGCAACAATTTTTTTTAATTTGCAAAAACCTAATATACTGTAAGGACACAACACTGCTAAGTGGCGTTTTACGTACCAAATTGGAATTAAGTTCGCGGTGACTTTTCTTGTTATTATTTTAGTTTAATTCAAGTAGAGCAAGCTCTATAGTTTGACAAAAAGTTTGCACAATATGACTGGGGAAAAGGGTACTTCCTACACAAAGTACTTCAAATATTAATTTATTGAAATGCTGCTTTTTCTTTTTATAATTTAAGCTTAATGAAAATAAATAGTGTCAATATTACTTTCTAACTTCTTCGGTAAGTAAAGGTTTCGCTGTGCATTTCTTTTAAGCATTAATTTCACATAAATTTAACGAAATTCAAAATAAATTTATTTAATAATTTAGTTTTGCATGTCAAGTGTGTTAATTTTGTATGCACAAGAAAGTAGTTAGTAAGGTAGCACGTTTTTTGTTGGATATGGCGTATTACGTTTTATCTAACGATATAATATATAAAATTGAACTAAGCATTTTTCTAGAACAAACCTCCTATTTCTATTGCATTCAAAGAGTAAAATTGGTGTAACGTCTAACGAAATCAAATTTTAAATATCAATAATATTTCGCAAAAGTCTTAAATTTAATAAGCTTTTAAGCAACACCCTCTCCTTTGTTAAAGAAAAACACGAAATGACAACAAATTTAAACTTTCTAATGTTTCAGAAATTAAAAACTTAATCAAGTTCATATACCGATGACTATGTTAAAAAAATTTCATATTTAAAAGATTTACCACAGAGACATGTCATTTCTGTTGGTTATGGTAAATGAACGGCAAACAGTAACCAAAAATTTTTGCATAAACCAACATAAAAATGACACAAAAAACATATTAACTGCTGATAGCAATATATTTATGCTGACAAATGCAGAAACACCAAACTGGACTGGACCTGAAAACAATTAATTGCATAAATATTTGTATATTTTATACATGTATGTACATATGTTAGCGTGTATATCTTTAAATATACCGCTTTTGATGTCAAAGTTTATGCTAATGGTAATGACAAATGCACGATTGTTTTGTTAGTCGGTTAGTTGGTTTCGGTGATTTTGTTGACAGTGTCGATGGCTGATGATGGGAATGAGTCAATGGAATCAAAAATAGGAAACAAGATATATTTTCACTCATTTTATGAAACAAGCATATAAGTAGATAAATAACTCAAGCACATACATACATATATAAGCCTTTATCTAACTGAGAAACACCAGCACGCAAAAAACAATTCGCTTTGTGATAAAAAAAACCCAAATTATAGTAAAAAGAGAAACATATTGCAGCCATATGACTGCAAGTATATTTGTAAAAATTTACCTTTTGTATGTAAGTGAAGCTTAATTTTTGTGATACCAACAAAAAAGATTTACAGAAAATTACTTTTGCAGCCGAAATAATTTGTCTTTTGAATTTTAAGGAAAATCGAATTTTCATCTTTATTTTTTATCTTGCAGCCATACATCTTTGTTTATCTTGGGCTATAGTAAAGCATTTTAATTGCCACCCGATCCTAATTACAAACGTCAGGCCTAGTGGCATTGCTGATAATATTTGTGAAGACATAAGTTAAATGTTAATTTTTTAGCACATTTTCTGATAAGGTGGCATCTGCTAAAAAAAAAGGAAGGAAACAATTCTGCTCGCAGTAGTTCTCATATAAATAAATGGGTCAATTATTTAGTATATTTGTTATTTGTCATTCAAATCTAGAGGGTGTCGAATGGTTAATTTATATTTTTAAAAAATGTGGTTATCCTCCCACAAAAATTAAACACTTTATAAAAGGACTTTTGCTGCAATTTGTCAACGTTCACGGAAAAAGCTATGTAAATTTGTATTTGAAATACATCTTTTTTTAAATTGATGTTTTTTTTTTTCATACAATATTTTGTTATACCTTAACAGTATTTAAATATGATTTTTATGTAAAAAAAACAAAAAATCAAAATAAGTATTTGTCCAATAGCTTAATTTTTTTTTATTCAAAAAGAAGGCTGTTTTCACAATAAAGTTTTTCAAAATTCTAATAAAATTGTTTACCTGATTTAACAGTTTTGTTTTTAGAATCGAAATCAGGAAAACATTTAACAGAATCAAATAATTTTTTTGTTTAATATCGGCCCAATGATTATAAAATCAGATAAAAAATTTTATTAGAATTTGGAAAACATTTGTTTGAAAAAAATTAATTTAATTTTGAAAACAAAATTTGTGCTATTTATGCACATTTTAATTTTGCATTTATTTTGTTGGACATAAAAATTAGATACAAATGTTATTAAGATGTAATAAAATACTGTCTGGAAAAAAACATATTTTATAAAATCATTTATCTGAACGCCAAATGCTGTAGATTTTTTTTGTAGAGAAATCGAATAAGCCATGTCCATCTGTCTGACTATCCGTTGGTTAAAATCAAGTTCTTGGAGCGAAAAAAGTCTCATAGAAACCGTTTCCAGTTTCAAAAAATTTTGAACACGTAACATTCCGTAAACTAAGGAGCTATTGACTTTTAATGTCCTAAAGAAAGTAATTGTACAACAATGCTTAGATTTTGAAAAAAAATTGTTTGGGTAGGAGCAGCGGAAGCAGAAGCCCCCATAAAAGACAAAAATTATATTATAACTTTATCCCGGACACTGTGAAAGAGTGTGAACCAAAGCATTTTACATGGTAATCCTATTAGGATTTTTTTATTTAAAAGAAAAACTCGTTGGATAGGTGGGTCTTCTTCTTTTAAAACAAGGATGGTCATTGATTTTGAACCAACCACAAAGTTAATTAATTATAATATTTGCGGTTTAAAAACAATTTGCCCCGATCAGGTGACTAGATATACAAAAGACTAATGGAAAGAGTAGTTGTAAAAGAATCAGTACAGGAAAGCATAGCGCGTTTACTCGTTTACTTTAACACACTTGACAAATATTTCAATATAAATGTCAAACAAGAACAATTTTAAATTTTAAATTTAAAAATAATATAATACTACAAATTTTAAAAAACAATAGTTCCCTCAATAATGGGTATAGAAAAAATCATCAATACAGCCTTGAACCAAAAAAACACCACAAAATGCATACTATTTTAGGAGTCAGGAATATAATATCTTCCAGCATTTTCGAAAAGTTCCTTAGAGTTTAAACAATTAATTTTTGACGTCAAATGTACTTATATATTAATGTTTGTTCAGCTTTCTGTGTTTAACAAAAATTCCATATAAAAACATCAGCGATTTTCTACAGTTGTCTGCAATATAAACAACGGTCAGTTTATAAACAATAACACATACATATGTACATACATACACATGCATATTCGTTAACACAAATATTTTCTATCAAACTTTTTTTTAGTTGAAATTCCTTGAAATAATTAAAAATATTTTTCACTTTGCCACGAACATTGTTTCGTTAATTTAATTTTAAGTTATTTTAAATCTACAGGGAAAAAATTCAAAATATTTATTTGTTATTCATATACATTAGGTCCTCTTAAATTTTTTTGTCATTTATAAACATTTTTTGTTTTGATTCCGCTCCTTCCCTGCTGTTTCCTTGAAAAGGATTGACTTTTAAAGTTTTCTGTTAACAAAACAAAAAAATTGTTTATTTTTATATTAAAAATTTTTTAGTACACACTGACCTTTCTAAAATTTAAAAAATGAGCAGTAAATTTAAACAAATTATGTAAATTTATTTATGCCTATAAAAAGGCACCTTTTTAGAAATGACATGAATTAATAATTTATTTAAATTCATTAACATTTAAGAAGTCTTGTGTGGTGCGAATCGGCAATTTAAAATAATTAAATTCGCTAAAAATGTTAATTGAAGCAGCAGAAAAAGGACCCTTAAAACTAGGAAGCGTTAGAAGAAGAGCAGAAGGGCATTATTTCTTAAAAGTTGGTATAAGGAGCAAGGATTTTTAAGGGTTAAATGTTTGTAATGAGTTAAATGAAGGTTTGTGGAGCATAAGCTTTGGTATTAAATTTTAATTACTGTTAAAATTTGTAGAGAAATTATTAAATTAAAATAAAATTAATGTTAAATTTTTAACATTTATTTACCATATTATCATTTTTGTCAAATAAAAAATTTTTGAATCATTAGTTAATTATTAAGCAAACAATATTTAAAACCGGCAGCCAAGCAAAACGCTTAAAAACGATAAAGAAGAAAAAATTTCATATAAAAAAGAAAATTTTCGCTATGCAGAAATTTTTTAAGAGTAACAACTCTTAGGTAGTTGCTTATCCAGAATTTTGTTTAAGGTTCGGTGTTCGGTGAAAACGTAATGGATCAAATGTAAATTTAATTCGTTCTTGGGTGAAGAAATTCTGCGCAACTGCTTCGGCTATAAATTTCCCACGGCCAGGGCCCAGTAGATCTTCAAGGACTCCCGAAAACATTAAACTGGTTTGCTTGAAAATCTGCAAGATTCAATACGAAAATGAGCAGCCTCACTAGGACTTCGAAAAGCCATTATTCATGGAGTTTTATAAAAAACATTTAAAGTTGCAGGTTCTTAAAATTCAACATGCTCAAGAATGGAAAGAAAGTGACTTTGACGTGCCTTATCCACGCATGATGAAATTAGAGCATATTTTCCGAAAATTCTCGAGGTCAGGCAACGAATGTTAATGCTTAAAACTATCGACGCAAGATTACGGAATTGTTTTTAAAACTCTTCACACGGGATGTTGCAACAGACAGAGCTTTGATGAATTTGCTTCGGTAAAATTTCCCCCCAAAAACTGATCAATTGCTTTGGAGCATCCCATGGCTACCAAGGTCGCCCGATAAAACTGCCTTTTTTTTTAAGGCCAAGTTTTATAATGATAATCTTTAATCTCTCTTGGCTTTTAAGAGAATATTCTTCATGAAATAAGATCAACTGAACGAAGTTTACTGCAGCGTGTGGCGCAGAACACAAGGCTGCATCTTACTCGACGGAAAACATCCGGATGACGTACTCCTTAAAAAATAACATCCGCATTTTTATTTTATCGTTCAATTCTCAAAATGAAACTTTGTGACAAATATTACGTTTCTTCTTATTTAAAATTGAAAACATAAATCAGCCACCAGACATCCTGTATTTCAATAGCAAAGTTTTCACAAGTATGCCTGATATTTTGATACCAAAAACAGGTCTGAGAGGTATAAAGGGGCTTGAAAAACTTGATTTCAATAGCCTGACAGACAGACAGACAGACAGACAGACAAAAGAATGACAGGCAGACAGACGGGCATCTCTATATCAACTTTTCTATATATAAGGATCAAAAAAAATATCCTTTACGGGATCGCAAATGGATATTAAAGAAATTACAAACGGAATGACAAACTAATACATACCCTTATCACTAATGTGAAGAGTATAAAAACATTTGGCCACATGTGCTGACAATATGTGATTTCATCTCAACCAAACAATTACTTGAACGTTTTGGGGTAAGTTTTTTACAAATTCACTTTAAAACTTTGACATAACCGCAACAAAAACAACATAAAATGTGCATTTAACATATTTTTTAAACTTAAAACCAACAAAGAACATTTAGCCGCAAAATTCAGACTTTAACACCTAAACACCAAAACCGCAAAAAAGCGATTTGATCAACTTTTCAATTTTTCCAAAAAAACCAAAAGAAAATATTTGAATTAGTTTAGAATGCACTACATAAAAACTTACTATTTCAAAGGCCTGTTATTAGGGGGCATTATGAATATTATTGTAAGTATATACGGCCATTTATACCACAAATGGCCCAAATTAGGGAAAATCGAATTTTTTTTATAAAAAAAAGTTGAACTTACAAAACGAAAATGTACTAAATGTAGATAAACTGGTTTAATTTTTGTTTTTATTATACACTTCACATAGTGATAAGGGTACATATGAGTGTCCATCAGGGTGTCTGTTTAAATAAAGCTTCCCGAACCAAACAAAGCCACACAGAAAACGTTTTGCAATTAAACCTTTAAACATTTAAAAAATCGCTGTTTAAAATGAGCAAAAACTGTTACAAAATTCTGGACCTCCTCTATTGTTCATATTAACGTTAAAATTTTGTAAATTTTCTGTTTAAAAAACTGGGATAGCTATCGACTTCAAGCCGGGCATACAGTATACAAATATTGTGATAGGGAAATATTTTGGCTAGATGAGATGGCTGGGTATAAAAAAAGACCAATGTGAAAAAATAGGGTAAAAACTCCTACAACTTCTCTGGAGTTGACCCTAGAGGAATAAAATGTATCACAAACCCCCATTTTTTATTCCTTCTAAACGTGTTCTTAGAATATATTTACCCCCTATCTTCCCGCCCCACAGTGTTCGATTTTAAAAATTAGCACGACAAAAATAAGAAAATAAAGTAAATTAAAAAATTTAATTGTTCACACGGTTTGCAAGCCAATGCCCAGAATAGCTTAAAATTATATGATTCGTGAATATCTTTCAGTTTGTATGCTTATAACGGTACTCTGAATGACATGTTAAAAGAAAACAAATAAAAAACACAAAAATATTGTGCATATTTTCTGCAAATTTAAAAGTAAATAGAAGGCGTTGTAGAAGCGATATTAAAAAAATTTCTATTTATTTGTTGTAACTTTTAAAACTAACAAACAAAAACACTTTATTTTCTGATAACTGGTAAGTTTTTTATTAAGTGTTGAGCTAAGTGAGTTTTTTTTTACAAACCAGCTAACTTTGTTAGACGAAGTCTTTTGATTTCCATCCGATTCACCACATCCATAAACGTTTGCGTAATCTTCTAACCTTGCTGTTATAGAATTTAAAAAAAATATTATGCCCCAAGCTGCCCCATTCAAATTTTTTTTCAAAAGTACAATATGAGCTCGGCCTCAGTTACCCTTTAGAGATGTTTTTAATGTATGGCTGTCTTCTATAAAAGAACCCCGGATTGACTGTATAGTTGATTTTATTTCGTCAAATTGTTGCAGAATTTCAGCAACGACTATACAATTTGATAAAGTAAAGGTCCTTGCTTTAAACTTGTGTACTAAATTTGAAACAAAGTGGCAACAGGTCAACCGAACAAAATCACGATTTTTCCATAATGATAACGATTGGTTAACACGCGCAATTGATTATTCATATTACACATCAACTTCTGTTACACAGGGTAATACTAGAGGCAGAGGCAGGCCAAATAAAAACTTAAAAGACTGAAGCCAAAGAAGTAAATAAAGAAAATCAAAAAATCTGGCAAATGTTGCAAGTAATGAACAATTATTTATGGCAGCAGAAATGCAAATATGATCAGCAGGTAAGCGTAATTCAGCGAGAATAGTCAAGAAGTTAGCTATTGCTTCTCCAGAAAGAGGTTCTCAAATAAAAAAAATTAAATTACAAGAAAAACGCCAAAATCTCTATCGCCTGATGAAGCATTGGCAATGATCTTGGATTTGGATTTGTCTACAAATAGGTATAGGTTAATGAAAACTATATACATGGTATTATATGCCGGTAAGTGTGCACAAAGTTCTTTGGCATGGCAAAATAATTATTCAGAATTGCATCCTCCCCATTGGTTAAATTGTCAGAGGAAGCTAGAGAGTCGAGAAATTAAGACACAACATGCTACAGATTGCAATTTACGCGCAAAATATCTCGCAAAGATACCAACTCTGATTTACTAAATAGACTGCTAATATCATTAGATCCATATATATGTAATTAAAGAAAAGCGCCAAGAACTAAGCGTGGACAATTAACTCCAGATATTTTAAAATTACTGCAAAATACTATTATAAATATTGAAGAACCAGATGATGAATATGATAGCAGCAACTCAGAATAAGTTATTATTATTTTTTTACATTACTGTTAATTTATGAAATTTCTTTTAAATTTATTATTGTAAAATATGTATGTACATAAATTTGTGAATATCGCAAATATATAACTATAAAATATTTCTTATTAAAATGCTTACAGACTGAATTTCACGTTTATACCTTAATCCGTTCAAGAGTTATCAAGTTCACAAACGAACCGTCGGACAAACATGTATATGGCAGGTAGTAGTTCCAGCAGTCGGATTTGCTTAATTTTTTAACCAATCTTTTTCCTATATATAAGAAGTACTCGTACAAAAAATCAGCATTCTATATCTCTTATTTACAAAGTTATGATTTTTGTCGTGCTAATTTTTAAAATCGAACACTGTGCGCCCTAAAGGGGCTGCCATACCCCTGCAGCTGCATTAATCACCCTAAGACGGTTAAGATATGACACCGACCCCTATTTAAAAATTACAAAATAATTCATAAATAAAAAATCGGATAAAAATAAAAAAGGTTTGGGGTTGCGAAAGTCTAATGTGATGAGTATCTAAGATTCGGTACAGGCGAATATAGCGCTCTTACATGTTTTTTAGTGATATTAAAATTCGTTGAATTTTTTTTCTGATATTTTGTGCTTTCTTGTAAATAACAAAAACTTAAGTTAATTTTAGAAGTTTATGTAACTTAATTTTTTAATGTCTGAGTTTTAAAGAATTATTATGTTAATTTTTATGAATATCTTGTTGTTGGGTTTCTTAATAAATATCTAGTTAAGTACCATTTCCAGTTGATTTTACACAAATAATTTTTTGAATTTATGTTGTTCCTCAAGATCTGACAAACATTTTTTTTGTTCAAATATATCGAGCCTTTGGTGCAATACCGTAGTAACTCAAAATTTGAATTTTTTGAACTGGGTATGCAGAAATTGTCTTTGGGGAAATATCTATCTAAAAAAAAAAGATTATGATTCCACCTCTAACGGTTCAGATTCTACAGCTAAAAATGTCTTTATTGCCTCTAGGTATTTCCAACAATATTTATTTGCAATAATGAAATATTTCCTTTTATGACAAGAAATTTACTAACAGAAAGCAATTTACGAAAAAAGTGTAAAGCAATATTATTTTTTGCTACGTTTTAGGCACAGAAACACAACTGCATAATTTGATTTCTTTTTTACTTGTTCGTATTATTTCATATTACAACTTTGTTAGAAAAAAAATAGTTAAAAGTTTATTTGCTATAACGACATATTTCGAATTAATTTGTAAGTTTGTCATAGGTTTTGTGACAATAACGATACATCATTGATAGGTTGATACAAAGTACTTAAATATAAATATATATTTTATATTTTTAATAATTTTTGGCCTTTTTTTATTTAAAAACATTCCTTTTTATTTAAAAACTTGTAAAAAAATAACTTTAGTAAACGAAAATACTATCAAAAAGATGGTTCAAAACTTCAAATGCATTTTTCTCAGTTCACGATTTTTTGGATTACTACGGTATTGCACCAAAGGCTCGATATGTTAAAACTTAAAAACTCTTTGTTCTAGTGTATTCAGTTATTTAAAATGAGATACATTGAGAAGGTTCT
Organism: Melanophora roralis; assembly: GCA_963583895.1. NCBI lineage: Eukaryota > Metazoa > Arthropoda > Insecta > Diptera > Rhinophoridae > Melanophora > Melanophora roralis. The sequence continues at coordinate 4,807 of CAUZWR010000055.1, read as the reverse complement.
GCAAATTGCTGTTTCTTCCATATTTGTTTTTATTTCTCCTAGCATCGTTTTTAAATTTTATATTTACTTCAACATACATCAAAAATATTAAAAAATATTACTTTCTTGATGCTTCCATTATTTTATCGCAAATTTTTAAAGCTCATTACGTTTTCATAATGCCAAAGTACACATTATGTCTAAATGTGTGTCTCCATTGCAGTAACATTAAGAAATTTTGTTTATAAAAAACGATATTTAAATTTGTCTTGTTTTATAATGTTTTTTTAGCAATAAATAATATTTATTGTTTTAATGATGTTTTGGTTTTACAAACAAAAAATAAAAAAATTTTTATTTAAACAGCTGAAGAAGGAATAAAAAAATAAAGAATTTCTTGTTAATATTTATCCGCAAATGTAAAATATCTTTAAGACTCAGTAATAAATGTCGATATTAAGTGATTTTGTTAAGAGCTTTACACTTTCTATACATTTATTAAAGGACACTTACATAAGCCCCCTGCCCATTTCATACCAAAAAAATCCCACTTATCACTCACTCCCTTAAACAGATCCCACCATAAATTGCTGAAATTAATGCATATTTGTATTTGGCATTTCAAATATCTGTAAGCAACAACTTAGTAATCGTAATCAAAATGCCATAGAATCTCATTAGAATTGAGTAGGGTACCGGATATGAATGGTACAAGATAATCAAATCAAAATTTAATGGTAGATTGGGTATTGTGGATTATGCTTTTATTATTGTTGTTGCTTTGGCTGTTGTTGTTATTCTTAATATTACCATAATGATTGTTATTATTGGCATTGTTATTGTTATTGTGGTTGTTTGTAGTTGTAGCAGTACTGGCTTCGTTTTCGGCAAGTTTTAACAATATTATTCATCAGTTGTCAATTGTCAAGATAAAAGGACAAAAATATAATTTCTTTACAATTGCTAATAGAAAGTTAACTTTTTTGTTTTTTTTTTCTTTGCTTTCATGCGTATTGTATTTGAGTGATCAAAAAAGTTTGATGAGGCGTTTATGTGATAATAATTGTACATTAAATATTAAGTATACGCACCCCATATTTAAGTTTTACAAAAGAGTAAAAATTGTTTTTAAATAAGAAGTTTAGGATTAACAGATAAATTATGTAAAAAGTATGGAATCTTTGAACGAAATTTCTTAAAACAAAAAAATTTGATTTAAAACAGTTTCTTTAAATGATCATTTAGGGGCAATAATAGAAAAGTCTAATATACAAAACAATTTAGATATGTATTGGAGTAGAAAAAAAGTACTTCCGAAGAAGTGATTGTCAACAACAATTCAATTTATTTTACAACACATGAGATTCAGGTTACTGAAATCATTTTTTTAGTCTTTAAGCTACCTGATTATTTTATTTAATAGTAATTGTTGTGCGACTAGTAGTGCAGAAAACAAATCTTGTCACCTGAAATGAATTGTATTGTAAACATTATTTGTCAATTTATTGCTTACACAGTGTACCAATTTTTCTGAAAGTGGCTTTTAAATTCAAATATAAAAAAATATTGTTTTGAAGAAAATGATGAAAAAAGTAGTGTCATATCAGCAATAACCTATCAAGGACAGAAATAAAAACCTTTCGACATCGACAGTTCAAGAACTACTTCTTTGAAACCCTAAGTTATACAATTGTTTGGTGGTCATCTCTAATACCTTGGGATGACAGCAGATCTACTTGAAGCACGACATTGTTTTCCATCGCCTTAATACAATGAAACAGAGGCAAAACGCGCGGGGCTATGCTCTGTTGGCTTCCGTGTTTTTGTAACGTTGCAGGCAATGAGTTTGCCGATGAATTGATTAGAAGGGGATCCGCTCGGAATATTTGACTTGATCGTGAGCCTGTCAGACCACCATTGGGTTTCTATTAAGGACTGCTTAGCCTGGTGGGGAAGGGCTGATTGCAGGATTTTAAGGGGAGCAGAGGGTTTTGAGGTGCATCTTTGGAACTTTCACAAGGCACTGCGGTATTAGATATATAACGAGCAAATGGAACTGGAACTAGCCGGATTTCTACAAGTTTTGCCAGGATGAGGAGGTGATAGAGACTGTGGAACACCTTGTCTGCCATTGCCCCAGGCTGAAGATCTGCTAACAAGAGTGGTTGGGAGGGTGTTTTTCGACTCTTCTGAAAGGATTCACAATGGGCCCAAGGGCCTCTGGCTAGAGGTGGCAAGTTGCACTAGTCACAACCCTGGGTAACGGAACCTTACCTACCCTAAGGGCTGCCAGAATAATGTTTCAAAAATATGATTTGAGACACTGCTGAAACTATAAAGGTACTATACTGCTCCTAATGTTATTTCAAGTATAAACTAGTAACTTTTTAAATGGCGTTATCAAAAACCTGCACCGTCTCTTATTGAACATTAGTCTGTTATTTTATTCCGGTAATTTCTTATTTATTCTTTATTTTTTTATTTTAATTTCAGAGCTTTTTAGTTAAATTTGAGAAATTTTCAATTTTAATCCAAATTTTCTATTAAAATTTAAAAAACTTCGTACATTAAAAATTTTTTTTTTTAATTTTTATTTAAAGTTTTCTATTTTCTCCAACTATAATTCTTATTTTCTTTAACTGAATTTTTCTTTTATAACTGTAAAAGTTCTTATAAAGTTACAGAACATTTTAGCGCAACATTCCCTACGAAAATCAACAGCGGGATATGATATGATATGATATATGATATACTGAAGTCGATAGTTTTTTTGAAAATAATCAGTCTGAATTTTTTAATGAAAAACGATTCAGTTTTTTATTCCTACTAACCGTTACTCTATCATCGGTACTGGGATATGCAGGTCGACTGAAATTTCTTCCAGCGTAGAAAGTAAACAGTGTTTTTTCTTTAGTATAAGTCAAAAAAATTTTTTTTTAATATATAAATATTAGGGGAATATTACTTACAGCCTGTAAAAGAAGGTTTATCTTAAAGGCTAATCGTTTCTGAACTATAATTATTTCCTAATGCCGTACTAACGAAATTAATGGATCGGAATATGAAAGAAAGCTCTCCAGTTGGCAAAGCCTGATATTTAATTTTATCTCTGACATACAACAATATGCGGCAAAAATTTATGAAAATTAGTTTTCACAGAGACTTCAGTAAACTCCATATGCAGTGGTCGTGAATTTGCTTTAGCTTTCAAAACATGCTTTTGACCCGGTAAAATATTATTTCCTTGTTGCCTTAAAAGTGCTGAAAGTATTTCTGCTTCTCTTTACGAAGTTTTATGTTTATAATCAGAGTCAAAGCTTCTTGGTAATTTAAAGGTGTGTGTTTGGCGAAGAAATAGTTCCCCCTTTTTAACTACATTGGGCTTGCGTAAGCAATAGATTTTTGATCTGCAACCTTACTTATTCATCCTTCTTTTCATCTAATAGCGCTTTCTATAAATGCTTCGTTGTCAAATCATTTGTCGAATCAGCAAAATTTCTCTTTCTTACAGAACTTGAGCATTCCTTTACGTTTTTAGTGGTCTTTCTTTTGTCCAGTTGATGTGCTGGTTTTATCTTCTGCCTGTGGATTTAAGTTAGTCAATTCAGTCCTGGTGTTTAAGGTTGAATCACACATTCGTTTGGCTTGCTTTATTCGTTTTAACATTGGTATTCATCATAAAAAGTTTAATTTTTTTCGATTTTTTGCCTTTTCGTACTAAGATCTTGTGCTTCTCAATAATATAATTTTTATTTCTATTTTGATATATGCGTTTTTGCATGCGGAATCGTAATCGAAATGCAAAACAACCTCCACTTGTAAAAAAAACATGGCAAGTATATCAATATAAAGGATTTTTTCTCTATCAAAGTTAAGAAGAAATTAAAAAATTAATAAATGATTAATATCGATTTACGTGCCCAAACGCAAAGCAAAGAGTACATTTTTTAAACTCTTTTCTTAACAGATAAATCTATCAACAACATTAAAAAAAATGATTATTTATTCACTTTTCAAGAAATTGTATCATAAAACAACCCAAATTTTAAAAAAAATAATCTGTTTTGTTTTATTTTGCAAATAATCAGTCAGATTTCAAATCAAAAATTAACCAAAAACCTTAATGTTATAAAAGTAGCATATTTTCTGTAAAAGGATTTATTAAATATATTTAGGTGCACAGTCACCAATATGCAAGGGCCTTTAAATTTATTTTCTTTGTAAAAAATTTCTTCCATTACTTAATTAAAAACTTCATAACGTTTTTATCAAGTAAAACATTTTTGTTTTAAAAATATCTGCCAAGTATAAAATACATAATAAATTATTTCAATTTCTTTTGTTGCCAAACAATTTGTCTTTATTGACTTACTAAAGAAGGATATTTTAAGGTATTTTGTTTTTATCCATACATCCTGTTCAATTAAGCAAACAATTTTTACGTATGTCATTGTTCTTGTAGGAGTAACTATTTGAGTATGTTTGCATTTGATTTATTGACTGTGATTTTTAAGTTTCGTATTATTTCAAAACTTGTCAAGCATTGAATGGGTGTTTTCATAGTTTTTTACCCCCGGCTTCCTTGGTAGTAAGTTTACTCAGGAAATTTATATATTTTTATGAGAGTCAGAATTTTTCATACAAGCCTATTTAAAAAAAAAAAAAACAAAACTTTAAACAAACGTTGGGTAATATTATTGAAATTTTAGCATGTGAGAGACAAGAGCAGAGGAAATTTAAAAATATGCCGATAGAAAACTAAAATATAATAATAATGAAAGTAACGTTTGTCAGTATATGGGAAAGCTAAAAAACAGGGTGTGTAAGT
>CAUZWR010000054.1:0-28816 GCA_963583895.1 Melanophora roralis | reverse complement strand
AGGTTTATGAATTTACCTGCTTATTTAAAAAACGCAAAAGGAAGCGAAATGGCTCTCAAATTAATATTACCATATAACATGGAATGATAGAGAAGTGACTTATAAAAGTATCATTCAGTTTATTAAAGTCAATACCATTAACTGGGAGATCTATATCATCTGAAAAAAAGATTAATCAGAGAATTATAAATACTGAGGAAATTAGATGTATCAAATTTAAAGAGCTAGAGTTAAAGTAGCATTGTTATAATCCCAAATATAGAGTTTGTGACTTATTTAATTCCCTATTACTTGAAAGGGAACTCTAAATTTTAAGTTGAATTAAAATATTCAACAAATATTATTCTTACGTGTACATACATAGTTTATGGGAATTAGAAAATCTTAAATTGTATTATCATAATTGTTAACCTACTTCTACTTATATACATAAGATACCAGTTGACATCAATTAAAGGATTTTAAGAAACTTGTTTCAATTTTTTTTATTTATTAGGATGAAAAATTAATAATTGTTTCTAATCATTTTGATATTGCAAACACGTTAGAAATATCAAGTGTATACAGTTTACATTGCTCTATTAAAATCAAAATATATATCATATAGAAACACAAGACTTATTGGAATGTGTCTCTTAAGAAGTTAAAATTTTTTATAATTAACAACTATCAAGGAAGGTAAAGACAAATGGGCGGAATGACAGAAAAAAGGATGAAATAAAAAAATAAGAAGTCGAGTAAAACCAGCACTTTCAGAAACTATAAATTACAACTGCGAACAATCAAAATTTTCATAATTATATACACATTAAGATGACACGTATTGCTTAGTTAAAAAAAGGAAGCATATCTGTTCATACCAAACAATCAATACAATCAATACAAAGTACATTATTTTACATTTATTTTCTTTCGCATGACTGCAATTATTATATTCTTTATTACACTAACAATTGAGTAACACTAACGAACTATAACTTATTGATAGAGTTGAAAAAACTATATAGCATACAAAAAAACTTTATATGTTGAAAGAAGATTCACATCATTATTTATTATTTAATACTCACTTTGCTTTGACTAAATATATATGAATAACCCATACACAAAACAAGTAAAGTAGGTCTCAAATACTAAGATCAAATAAAACCATCTATACCTACGTTTAGTTATAGCCACTTTTTAACGCAAATAAGCTTTGTTGTTAAGTTACATTTAAAAAATTTTTATTAAGCAGCTTTAATTAGACTATTTTATATACTTATAAAACTGATTTAGCAAATTTTTTTGATTTTCACAATCAAAATAATGACTTAACGTTAATACACATAGAGGAAAATAGTAGGAAAGTAGCTGAACTGTCCCATAGGAAAAAGCTAGTTGATTATAATAGAGGTAGGTTTAAATGTGAACAATAAATAGAAGTAACCCTATTTTATTTTCTAACAAAAACAATTACTTAAAACATACATTAACTTAAATACTACATATATACTTGTAGAGTTAAAGTTGCACTCAATAAATTATTAATGTAAAATCAACTGGAAATCTATTTAAGATATCTGGATATTCATTTAAAAACCCTCCAACAAGATATTCATTAAAATTAATAAAATATTTCATTTAATTCAGACATCAAAAAATTAACTTACATATTCATCTAAAATTAACTAGATTTTCTGTCATTTACAGCAAAACATAATGTATCAGAAACAAATATTACAAAGTTAAATATTACTAAGAAATAACTGACAAAATTACCTTCAACTGAAAATCAGTATTTTTGTTCATTAGAGGCCTTAAATAACCATTCAAACCAGTTAAAAAAATTCTATGAAAATTAAACTTTTTTTTTTTTTTTCATTTAAAAACAACTTTACGGAATACTTCCTAATAACTTACAGTCAGTTACCGTAATAATTTTTAAGTGTGGAAAGTAAGTATTTAAAGAGTTGTTTAAGCTATTGTATGGTAAGATCATGAAAAGTGTGGATAAAAGAAAAGACTATCAAATATGGAAAATATATGATTTTTACTGCTATTTAACTAAATGACTTTTATAATATTATTACAAACATCGAAATAGTACTTTAATTTCCAGAAATTTTTATTTATTTGAAATGAAACAGTTTTAAATTCATCTTTTATAAACACTTCAAGTATACTTATAAGCAAATAAGTGCAAGAAAAATATAAAAAAGAATTAGAAAGGGATTATAAAAAATATATTACCAACAACTACATATGTAACTGATATAAACATTATTGATATGTTTTGTTAAACAAAGAAAAACAGCTGATTATTATATGTATACATTTCATATACATACACCTATACAATACAAAATATTTTAAATAATAAGGAAAAAACAAAACTGATCTAAGCGGTATATATCTACATCCATACAAAACTACAGTAGCCTTATATTCCTTGAAGGAAACGCTACGTTTACGTATTTACAATACACACATGATAAATATCTATAGCCAAAAACACTGCACAGGTTATAGCTAATCAGTAGTACTGGAAACTAAAACTGATGAAAGATACTAGTAAAACACTTGTCGCAATGTCTACATATAGTCCCCCCAAAAACTGAATTAACAGTAGTACTAATGCTAGTAGTGGATTTTCAATGACTTATAAATGTTAAATATCTAATGTCAGGTATACAGCTTGTTAGTAGTCCTAGTGATAACGTCAACAGTGAATCATTACAGTTTTACTATTGACATTTCCTGCAGAATAATTACAAATTATAGTGGAAACGGTAAACTAGAACTGAACTTAACTGAATAAAAAAACTAAGCTAACATAATAGCACATACATATAAATTTTTTTATTTTATTATTGTTTCATCTTATTATATAATTTTAATGAAAACCAAGTAAAAAAAAGACTTTGTAAACAATTACAATTTTTATTGGAATATATCATTAATATTTATAAAAATAATTTATTTTAACTATCTCATTTCAACTGTAGTAGTTCAAGTATTTTATAGAAAAGTCCTGAAATGCAAACACAATTGTGTATACGCTACGTACAATGTCAATGCATTTTTCAAATGTTCGTATAAATCGTTGTACTGATAGACATTCGATTCTTTAAGATTTCTCCAACGCAGAATAAATAGTAAGCTTGAATTAGAGTTCAACTATATACAAATAGATTTTACTACTTTTCTTTATTATTTTTTTTTTGTCTGCGACTACGTTGCTATAATAGCTTATAAAGAATACATAAAGCTTAATCAAAAAAGATCCTATAAACTTTTATACACTAACCTTCGAAAAAGCGAACTGCCTTCATAAAACAGTCAAACAGCTATATTAAACAGCTAAACAGCTATATCAAACAGCTAAACAGCTATATTAAAACAGCTAAACAGCTTTACCAAACAGCTAAACAGCTATATCAAACAGCTAAACAGCTATATAAAACAGCTAAACAGCTATATCAAACAGCTAAACAGCTATAATAAACAGCTTTCAAACAGCTAAACAGCTATATTAAACAGCTTTTAAACAGCTAAACAGCTATATTAAACAGCTAAACAGCTATATCAAACAGCTAAACAGCTATATTAAAACAGCTAAACAGCTTTACCAAACAGCTAAACAGCTATATCAAACAGCTAAACAGCTATATTAAAACAGCTAAACAGCTTTACCAAACAGCTAAACAGCTATATTAAACAGCTTTCAAACAGCTAAACAGCTATAATAAACAGCTTTCAAACAGCTAAACAGCTATATTAAACAGCTTTTAAACAGCTAAACAGCTATATAAAACAGCTTTCAAACAGCTAAACAGCTATATTAAACAGCTTTCAAACAGCTAAACAGCTATATCAAACAGCTAAACAGCTATATCAAACAGCTAAACAGCTATATTAAAACAGCTAAACAGCTTTACCAAACAGCTAAACAGCTATATTAAACAGCTTTCAAACAGCTAAACAGCTATAATAAACAGCTTTCAAACAGCTAAACAGCTATATTAAACAGCTTTTTAACAGCTAAACAGCTATATAAAACAGCTTTCAAACAGCTAAACAGCTATATCAAGCAGCTAAACAAACAGCTGTAAGAACAATACAAAAATGGATTTACATTACAATTATAAAAGACTTATTAACGTCTGATGGCTCTCAAACCACAAGTTCTTGTAAAATGTTGGACTAACACACCCACCGTCATTGTTGGGATCACCCAACGCAAAGACAATTAACAATGATTTTCATATGAAAACCAGAACATTGCATAAGATCACGTTTTAAGAAATTCTTATGTTTAGTCAGGAACATCGAGCTGTTAACATAGGTTCGATTATTAGGAAACCTTTTAATGTTTTCAACACAAAGCATAAAAATATAGCGATTCACCAAGCTTCGGATGAAAGCGTGTAAGGAAAATGATAGCATTTTCACGAGCACATTCCTTGATGAATTTTCTTATTACCTATAGAAACAACGTATTGGTTTATTTTGACCAGTATCTTTATATTTATTGTACTGAAGAGATCGTTTTCCCCCTTGCTTTATAGTTCTTCTTCCATACAGTGTATAATAACGGTTGTTTGATGTTTATTTATTTACTTTACAAAAAGAATATTTAATAAATTTCCATCAATCGACGCTTAGACATTCTGGGATATAGCTTCAAAATACTTAACAGCTGTCAGAAATACTTTTCTTCCTTCTTCAACCTTAGATAAACTGACAATTCATCATACAGCTCTCTATCAAACAAACTACACCTTTTGGGGTTTCAATTCTGTGGATCTTGAACTAAACTTTCCAAATAAGTTAAAAGAGGTGATATAAAAGTAAGTGATATATATATGTATAAAAGCTGTAGTAGCCTGTAACTTATAGCATTGTTTATTTTTAAAACATAAAATTTAAATAAAATTTGAAAGCATATAAAGGATCAGCTTAAAAGGGATTATAATTAAAGGAATCATACTTAGAGCCATATATTACAATATATATATATATATATATATATATACATATATATATACATATGTGTAAATACGTAAAAAGAAACATGACAATACAGGAAAAACATATTATTATAATCAGTTAAAGCAGTAATAACAATCGTTAAATATGAAAACTTAAGGGTGTGTCCTTACAAATTTTAATTTTAGAGAATTTCTACTAAGGGATCGAGGTATATAAAAAATTCCTGAGAACTGGCGCAATTTTTTATTTTTAATTTTAACAGTAGCTTAAAATGTTTTTAATCGTTGAATTTAGAGGAATTTCGACTTTAAAATCGATTTGCATAAAAAATGCTTGAAAACAGATTTTTTTATTTTAATTTTTTTATTTTTAATTTTAATTTTTATTATGAAGTGTGACGGGTGTGACATTTTTTTCTCAAAATTTTAAGCAAAGAAGAGCTCACTTTTCAATATATGATCGTTAATTAAAAAGTCAGCTCTTCTTTGCTTAAAATTTTGAGAAAAAAATGTCACACCCGTCACACTTCATAATAAAAATTAAAATTAAAAATAAAAAAATTAAAATAAAAAAATCTGTTTTCAAGCATTTTTTATGCAAATCGATTTTAAAGTCGAAATTCCTCTAAATTCAACGATTAAAAACATTTTAAGCTACTGTTAAAATTAAAAATAAAAAATTGCGCCAGTTCTCAGGAATTTTTTATATACCTCGATCCCTTAGTAGAAATTCTCTAAAATTAAAATTTGTAAGGACACACCCTTAAGTTTTCATATTTAACGATTGTTATTACTGCTTTAACTGATTATAATAATATGTTTTTCCTGTATTGTCATGTTTCTTTTTACGTATTTACACATATGTATATATATATGTATATATATATATATATATATATATATTGTAATATATGGCTCTAAGTATGATTCCTTTAATTATAATCCCTTTTAAGCTGATCCTTTATATGCTTTCAAATTTTATTTAAATTTTATGTTTTAAAAATAAACAATGCTATAAGTTACAGGCTACTACAGCTTTTATACATATATATATCACTTACTTTTATATCACCTCTTTTAACTTATTTGGAAAGTTTAGTTCAAGATCCACAGAATTGAAACCCCAAAAGGTGTAGTTTGTTTGATAGAGAGCTGTATGATGAATTGTCAGTTTATCTAAGGTTGAAGAAGGAAGAAAAGTATTTCTGACAGCTGTTAAGTATTTTGAAGCTATATCCCAGAATGTCTAAGCGTCGATTGATGGAAATTTATTAAATATTCTTTTTGTAAAGTAAATAAATAAACATCAAACAACCGTTATTATACACTGTATGGAAGAAGAACTATAAAGCAAGGGGAAAACGATCTCTTCAGTACAATAAATATAAAGATACTGGTCAAAATAAACCAATACGTTGTTTCTATAGGTAATAAGAAAATTCATCAAGGAATGTGCTCGTGAAAATGCTATCATTTTCCTTACACGCTTTCATCCGAAGCTTGGTGAATCGCTATATTTTTATGCTTTGTGTTGAAAACATTAAAAGGTTTCCTAATAATCGAACCTATGTTAACAGCTCGATGTTCCTGACTAAACATAAGAATTTCTTAAAACGTGATCTTATGCAATGTTCTGGTTTTCATATGAAAATCATTGTTAATTGTCTTTGCGTTGGGTGATCCCAACAATGACGGTGGGTGTGTTAGTCCAACATTTTACAAGAACTTGTGGTTTGAGAGCCATCAGACGTTAATAAGTCTTTTATAATTGTAATGTAAATCCATTTTTGTATTGTTCTTACAGCTGTTTGTTTAGCTGCTTGATATAGCTGTTTAGCTGTTTGAAAGCTGTTTTATATAGCTGTTTAGCTGTTAAAAAGCTGTTTAATATAGCTGTTTAGCTGTTTGAAAGCTGTTTATTATAGCTGTTTAGCTGTTTGAAAGCTGTTTAATATAGCTGTTTAGCTGTTTGGTAAAGCTGTTTAGCTGTTTTAATATAGCTGTTTAGCTGTTTGATATAGCTGTTTAGCTGTTTGATATAGCTGTTTAGCTGTTTGAAAGCTGTTTAATATAGCTGTTTAGCTGTTTGAAAGCTGTTTTATATAGCTGTTTAGCTGTTTAAAAGCTGTTTAATATAGCTGTTTAGCTGTTTGAAAGCTGTTTATTATAGCTGTTTAGCTGTTTGAAAGCTGTTTAATATAGCTGTTTAGCTGTTTGGTAAAGCTGTTTAGCTGTTTTAATATAGCTGTTTAGCTGTTTGATATAGCTGTTTAGCTGTTTGGTAAAGCTGTTTAGCTGTTTTAATATAGCTGTTTAGCTGTTTGATATAGCTGTTTAGCTGTTTAATATAGCTGTTTAGCTGTTTAAAAGCTGTTTAATATAGCTGTTTAGCTGTTTGAAAGCTGTTTATTATAGCTGTTTAGCTGTTTGATATAGCTGTTTAGCTGTTTTATATAGCTGTTTAGCTGTTTGATATAGCTGTTTAGCTGTTTGGTAAAGCTGTTTAGCTGTTTTAATATAGCTGTTTAGCTGTTTGATATAGCTGTTTAGCTGTTTAATATAGCTGTTTGACTGTTTTATGAAGGCAGTTCGCTTTTTCGAAGGTTAGTGTATAAAAGTTTATAGGATCTTTTTTGATTAAGCTTTATGTATTCTTTATAAGCTATTATAGCAACGTAGTCGCAGACAAAAAAAAAATAATAAAGAAAAGTAGTAAAATCTATTTGTATATAGTTGAACTCTAATTCAAGCTTACTATTTATTCTGCGTTGGAGAAATCTTAAAGAATCGAATGTCTATCAGTACAACGATTTATACGAACATTTGAAAAATGCATTGACATTGTACGTAGCGTATACACAATTGTGTTTGCATTTCAGGACTTTTCTATAAAATACTTGAACTACTACAGTTGAAATGAGATAGTTAAAATAAATTATTTTTATAAATATTAATGATATATTCCAATAAAAATTGTAATTGTTTACAAAGTCTTTTTTTTACTTGGTTTTCATTAAAATTATATAATAAGATGAAACAATAATAAAATAAAAAAATTTATATGTATGTGCTATTATGTTAGCTTAGTTTTTTTATTCAGTTAAGTTCAGTTCTAGTTTACCGTTTCCACTATAATTTGTAATTATTCTGCAGGAAATGTCAATAGTAAAACTGTAATGATTCACTGTTGACGTTATCACTAGGACTACTAACAAGCTGTATACCTGACATTAGATATTTAACATTTATAAGTCATTGAAAATCCACTACTAGCATTAGTACTACTGTTAATTCAGTTTTTGGGGGGACTATATGTAGACATTGCGACAAGTGTTTTACTAGTATCTTTCATCAGTTTTAGTTTCCAGTACTACTGATTAGCTATAACCTGTGCAGTGTTTTTGGCTATAGATATTTATCATGTGTGTATTGTAAATACGTAAACGTAGCGTTTCCTTCAAGGAATATAAGGCTACTGTAGTTTTGTATGGATGTAGATATATACCGCTTAGATCAGTTTTGTTTTTTCCTTATTATTTAAAATATTTTGTATTGTATAGGTGTATGTATATGAAATGTATACATATAATAATCAGCTGTTTTTCTTTGTTTAACAAAACATATCAATAATGTTTATATCAGTTACATATGTAGTTGTTGGTAATATATTTTTTATAATCCCTTTCTAATTCTTTTTTTATATTTTTCTTGCACTTATTTGCTTATAAGTATACTTGAAGTGTTTATAAAAGATGAATTTAAAACTGTTTCATTTCAAATAAATAAAAATTTCTGGAAATTAAAGTACTATTTCGATGTTTGTAATAATATTATAAAAGTCATTTAGTTAAATAGCAGTAAAAATCATATATTTTCCATATTTGATAGTCTTTTCTTTTATCCACACTTTTCATGATCTTACCATACAATAGCTTAAACAACTCTTTAAATACTTACTTTCCACACTTAAAAATTATTACGGTAACTGACTGTAAGTTATTAGGAAGTATTCCGTAAAGTTGTTTTTAAATGAAAAAAAAAAAAAAAGTTTAATTTTCATAGAATTTTTTTAACTGGTTTGAATGGTTATTTAAGGCCTCTAATGAACAAAAATACTGATTTTCAGTTGAAGGTAATTTTGTCAGTTATTTCTTAGTAATATTTAACTTTGTAATATTTGTTTCTGATACATTATGTTTTGCTGTAAATGACAGAAAATCTAGTTAATTTTAGATGAATATGTAAGTTAATTTTTTGATGTCTGAATTTAAATGAAATATTTTATTAATTTTAATGAATATCTTGTTGGAGGGTTTTTAAATGAATATCCAGATATCTTAAATAGATTTCCAGTTGATTTTACATTAATAATTTATTGAGTGCAACTTTAACTCTACAAGTATATATGTAGTATTTAAGTTAATGTATGTTTTAAGTAATTGTTTTTGTTAGAAAATAAAATAGGGTTACTTCTATTTATTGTTCACATTTAAACCTACCTCTATTATAATCAACTAGCTTTTTCCTATGGGACAGTTCAGCTACTTTCCTACTATTTTCCTCTATGTGTATTAACGTTAAGTCATTATTTTGATTGTGAAAATCAAAAAAAATTTGCTAAATCAGTTTTATAAGTATATAAAATAGTCTAATTAAAGCTGCTTAATAAAAATTTTTTAAATGTAACTTAACAACAAAGCTTATTTGCGTTAAAAAGTGGCTATAACTAAACGTAGGTATAGATGGTTTTATTTGATCTTAGTATTTGAGACCTACTTTACTTGTTTTGTGTATGGGTTATTCATATATATTTAGTCAAAGCAAAGTGAGTATTAAATAATAAATAATGATGTGAATCTTCTTTCAACATATAAAGTTTTTTTGTATGCTATATAGTTTTTTCAACTCTATCAATAAGTTATAGTTCGTTAGTGTTACTCAATTGTTAGTGTAATAAAGAATATAATAATTGCAGTCATGCGAAAGAAAAATAAATGTAAAATAATGTACTTTGTATTGATTGTATTGATTGTTTGGTATGAACAGATATGCTTCCTTTTTTTAACTAAGCAATACGTGTCATCTTAATGTGTATATAATTATGAAAATTTTGATTGTTCGCAGTTGTAATTTATAGTTTCTGAAAGTGCTGGTTTTACTCGACTTCTTATTTTTTTATTTCATCCTTTTTTCTGTCATTCCGCCCATTTGTCTTTACCTTCCTTGATAGTTGTTAATTATAAAAAATTTTAACTTCTTAAGAGACACATTCCAATAAGTCTTGTGTTTCTATATGATATATATTTTGATTTTAATAGAGCAATGTAAACTGTATACACTTGATATTTCTAACGTGTTTGCAATATCAAAATGATTAGAAACAATTATTAATTTTTCATCCTAATAAATAAAAAAAATTGAAAACAAGTTTCTTAAAATCCTTTAATTGATGTCAACTGGTATCTTATGTATATAAGTAGAAGTAGGTTAACAATTATGATAATACAATTTAAGATTTTCTAATTCCCATAAACTATGTATGTACACGTAAGAATAATATTTGTTGAATATTTTAATTCAACTTAAAATTTAGAGTTCCCTTTCAAGTAATAGGGAATTAAATAAGTCACAAACTCTATATTTGGGATTATAACAATGCTACTTTAACTCTAGCTCTTTAAATTTGATACATCTAATTTCCTCAGTATTTATAATTCTCTGATTAATCTTTTTTTCAGATGATATAGATCTCCCAGTTAATGGTATTGACTTTAATAAACTGAATGATACTTTTATAAGTCACTTCTCTATCATTCCATGTTATATGGTAATATTAATTTGAGAGCCATTTCGCTTCCTTTTGCGTTTTTTAAATAAGCAGGTAAATTCATAAACCTTTTAATGATTAAATTTACAGACTCTCTATTACTAAAAAACAA
This sequence comes from Melanophora roralis, assembly GCA_963583895.1. Classification (NCBI taxonomy): domain Eukaryota; kingdom Metazoa; phylum Arthropoda; class Insecta; order Diptera; family Rhinophoridae; genus Melanophora; species Melanophora roralis. The sequence continues at coordinate 17,904 of CAUZWR010000054.1, read as the reverse complement.
TCGCGATTTCTTTTAGAATAAAACCGTTCGTGTTAAATTCAAAGCTTTGCTTATCAATAAAAATGGTATTTCGATGCAAACTGTATGTTTAAATATTTTTAGTTAAATTTCTCTGACGGTAACACGTATAGATTTTTATTAAAACATCAAAAGACATTCACTATTTTAAGTGTGTAAAATGAAAAGAAGTTGGTAGAATTCTCTCATATGCATATCGTTTTTATTCAATCTACGGTATACATCACCTTTGAAAATAGCACTGTTTATAAGTTACTTCAACACTAACTACTATCGCTCTTAATGCTCTATGCTCTTTGATATTGTAAACATATATAAATATATATTACTCATTATAAGCGAATATACATATGTCGTTAATATACACTTGGAAAAAAAAAATATTATTTATTATTTCACGTTTTAAATAAAATTTTGTCAGTTTTTCATAAGATGTCTTCACTAATTTCCTTCATCTTTACATTTTTTATTATTTCTCACATAATAGCAATTTTATAAGCAACATAGTAAAGAGTATTAATATTTATTGTGCTTTTGTTCAGTTAATAAAATACACATTTGATTTTTAAGAGTAATATACTTGCAACTATTCTAAATGTTTCTAGCAGATTTTTCCTAATAATTATTAGTAAATTATGCCAAAACTAATAATTAAACGATAAACTAAGTGAAAGAAGACGAATAATTTTTAGTTAGCTTTAACTCGCTTTAACGAGTTTTATATAGAAATTTAAAAATAATACTAAAAACTATTAAAAGTACTTTACACATAGTAATGTTAATGAGTTAGTATTTAACTAATTTAGTTTACCTGTATTTAAGTAAAAAGGTCTCCTAGCTTAAAAATTTATTCAAATAAGCATATAAGTAACCCCTATTTCTATACTACATTTTGCAAAACTCTATTGCAATATCTAAAAATTAAAATAATAAACGATTGTAGATTTATAAACATATTTATCTAGTACTCAGTCTGACGGCCTGTCTACCATCAAGGCATATAGACTGATTTATCTATTTGTATATCTATTTGTGACACGGATGTATATAGGTATACATATACACGCTAGTTGAGGATATCAGCAACAACAGCAGCAGCAACAACAACAACAACAACAACAGCATTATAAAAAAAAGCAATAAAAAGTGTATAGAATTCATAAAAATATATTCCATATATTTCAATTAGTTTTTAGGTGTGCTCCTTAAGATAATCTCCCTACCGCCTTTTAAAACAAAGAACTTAATAGTTAAAACGTATTTTAACATAATGAATGTAACTTGAATTAAAAATACTAATATACTTACCTGTTCCAAAACATGCTTTGAAACTCTTATCACATACATATGTATATATACTATTTCCTTTCATATATATTATTTCATTTTTATAAAATTACATCTCCTAATGAGATACTAAACTAATATTTAAGAAATGCCAAACTAATATTGATTCTCACACTTGTAACAAAAGCATATATAACATACATATCTATATAAAATTTAAATAAATTCCACCGCTCATATAGTTTTCAGATAAGTATAAGCCTGTAGCATACTCTAACTTCTAATCTAATCTTTACCTCTCTAATTGAAGAATTTATATTGTATTTGCAGATCGAAACACTTGTATACATGAAATCCTCTTCAATAACACATTTTACTCATGAAACCCTCTATAACAATATATTTGTAGTCATGAAACCCTCAATAACAGCATACTTTTATTAAATATAGTAAAAGATCGCTAACCACCAGATGTTTGTAAACGTTCGCATTGCTCTCCCTTTCTCTGTCACTAATAGCTATTTATAAATTTATTGGTTGTATACAATACTTGTTAACTGCAAAACTACGCTTAACAGCATACTTGACACGTGCTTAATCCTACTTTACGCATTCAAAATAATTGTATTTTCCTTTATTTACACACATATGTATAAGCATTTACTATAAACAAACATCATGACCTATATTATAAATTTAATTGCCTGATCTGCTTTTTAATATACATATATACATACATACATATAAACATGACTCATATTATAAATTTAATTGCCTGATCTGCTTTTTAGTATACATATATACATACATGCATATAAACATACATACATACATCCACCCTAAAACCGCACTTGTTCGTTTCCACACTTGCTTTTCTTTATCTTTAAAAATTTAAACATCTACTATAAACAAATATCACCAGTCATAAAATCTAAAATTAATGAAGTCATACAGCATACCCCAAAAAATAATCTTCACACACACACACACACACACACACACACACACACACACATTAGAATTATTAAAAGATCATAAACTAGTATAGATTTTCAATTACTCCATAAATATACACATGCTAAGCACCGCCTAACTAAACAATAAAATTTTTCTTTTTATTAACTACACTTAAAATTACAAACCATAGTTCATTGAACCCTTTTTATCAAGAAACTCACTACTAAATCGTTGTGAAATAAATTGTTTTTCTCAGCAAGCGCTGTTTGATCTGCTATCTCCCCTTTGTAATACACATACAACTAATCTTTCCTGAAGCAACTGTACTTGTTTGTTTACACAGCTGCATATTGAATCTAGCTATTTTTTATTACATACTTTTACTATACTGCACTTAAAAAGCAATTAAATTATTTTCACACTTCAATTGATTTAATGGGTTTTTAATGGTTGTCAGCTGCATAAATATCGACTGCGCTCACTCTAGTTTGCCTCCCTCCTTCATTAAATCTTTAAACATTAATCTGTAGCATCATATTTCAAAAACACATTTGGTAAAATACTAACAACTCTTAAAGCAAGATCACCTAATAGGAAATTAAACAAAGAAGCCACGCATGATTCAATGTAATTATTTTTGTTTACATACTTTTTTATTGCACTGTACTGTAAAAGCAATTAAAATTATCGTCACGCTTCAATTAATTTAATGGGTTTTTTGACAGTTTTATTACCCATGATTTATAGCATGCACGTGCAGGAATACCGACTGCGCAGCGACTGCGCAGTCAAGTTGGATTAGAAACGGCATTCCCTATCTACTTCATCTGGTGCCGACTGCGCAACCACTGCGCCGTTTGGCTACCAACCTTGAAGAGTATGGGACCACACAAGACTTTGCCAAAAGTAGCCGGCATTGGAGCTCCTTATTGCCGAGATATCGAACTGTTGCCAGAAACATTGACCAGATGCCGTACCTGCGCAGGTTCTAGCGCAAAATACAGTCCGCGCAATCAGCTAATGCCTGTCGATCAACGAATGCGTGTAACCTACGCACAATCAATCCTCAATCTTAAAGCCAAAGTGGCTCATATCCACCTCAGCGGGTACGTGAACAAGCAAAACTATCGCTTTTTCTACGTGTGATGCCCGTTGAGCTATTGCAGCTGCTCAGGCTGGGCTAATTTAAAATCATGCTTATATCCCAAACCGCTTACTTATTGTCTCAAAGATCACATCGTGCACCCCGTCCCTCCCCCCCCCCCCCTAACAGACAAAACTTACGCTTGCAGTAGATGAGGATGATTTGTGCCAGAAGAAGCTCCGTTACAACTTTTAACTTGAAACTGGACTATCAGCAAACCTTTCACGTGGCCAATAGTTTTCAGTTGTGGATTCTTTTAAAATTCACATTGAAATGCAAAGTTACAATTAGGCTGTTGCAAAAAATTGATTTGGAGTTAAAATTTTGCATTTCAATTAGTGGAATAGATATCAGGTATATACCTGGTTTTTATCAATATTGAGAAATTATTAAACATACCTTTTCACACTAATATTCGAAAAGCACTTACATGGAAATAGTTTCAAGGCAATATAAGAGATTTTGCAACAGTATAGGGCGATAAAGCTTATGCCAGCAAACACACCATGAACAAATTATTATCAAGCACCCAATTTAAGGAAGTGCAGCGCTTTTACCTAGGTAGACCAAAAAAGCATCCCTTGCAGGCTTGAATGACATGATTTCACGCCACACCATGAGAGCTAATCAAGGTTTTAAACAGTTAAGCATATCTTAAAATTTGCACGAAAATTGGTTTTTTAGCTTGTGTGCGCACTCCGTTCTTTTATATGGGTATGGAACTTGTTATAAGGCTTCTAAGATCATGCTCACCTTACAAATTTCTTTGCCGAATTTGAAAAAATTTCTGGACTGACGCGATATATAAAAAATACTTTGGCTATGTACTCACCAACATCAATATAATTTTCAAAATATCGAGAAGACAATATAGCTAAACAGCTTCATTTATTTATTTTGCTGCAAATAAATTTACCTTAAAACAAATATTAAATATCCACAAAATGCTTTTGTTATCACTAATAAACTGTAAATAAACTTTTTTAAATTACAACGAAAATTTAAAAACGCATAAAACTTTATATTATCACCAATATTTTCCGCAGTTTTACGATATTACCCTAAATAACCGTCAAACATATATCAAAAGGTTGCACAAGGAATCCTTTAAAAATGTCTACAAATTTATGGAAGCTTTTAAGTATCAATAAAAAATGAAATAGGCAAAAGTGAAGGCTATGATTTGCGTAAATCTTTATTTTAAACAACAGTGATTACGACCAAAAAGTTTGCGCTGGTCTTAGATTAAACCGATTTTGATAATTAGACTAAAAGCATTTTTCTTGATTCTCTAAAATATAGGAAAATATTTTTTTTTACTGGACTTAAAGCTAAAAAAAAAAATAAAATAAAATGGAATCAACATTTTTAAAGCACAAAAACCCATAAGCTACCACAACAACAAGTTTTTCACTTTAATTTGTTTTTCGATTTATTTTTATACACATAGATATACCTACAAGTAAACGAAATTAAATGATAAACATTTATAAACGAAAAAAAAATGGTTGGGAAAAATAATAAAAGTAGAATAATTTATCCATGAAAATTACAGTCAACCATTACAACTATTAACGAAAAAAAGTTAAATGCCCTTGAATTTAACTCGCTATATACTTACTTACTTACAGTGAACGTACACACATTCATACATACACAATTATCTAAAAGTATTATTTGGAAGGGCAAGGACAATAACTAAAGCTAAAGGATAGTAGGTATAACATGTAACAAAAGAAGACTAAAAAATGTTTGGAAAACCAAAAAAAAGTGCTCATCTCTAAACAATTAGAAGCAATTAATGAGTGTAAGAGGATGTTGAGGTATGACAAAGGCACATGAGCATAAAAAATATGTGAAAAAAGAAAAACACAGAAACTTAAATAAAAGTTAAATGTGAAAATATGTATTGATTTGCAAACAATAAGCAGAAAGGGGCAAACTTGCCAAAAAAATATACAGTTGCCTTAAAAGTCCCGTGAGGCTTAAAAATGTTTTAAAATTTTCAGTCATATCTACATTAAAACGTGCTTCCAGTATTTTAAATACAAATAAGTTGGAATAAAGCCTATCTCAATAACGAAATGTCTACCTTTTCGTGCTCTGTTTTTTTCTTTATTTTTACTTTCTTACAAAAATATTCTTAAGAAATTTTAAAATTTTTCGTATGACTTTATTATTCTAAACAGAAAGTAAAAAGAAATCACATAAAAAAGTAAAGACAAATTATGGAAAAATCAAAATACTGTTAAACCCGGGTTTCCCTAATTTTCTATTTATTTTCTACTTTTTACCAAAACCTAATTTAAAGTTTTTCTTTAAACGGAATACATTAAAATCATTGATTGTAAAATAGGGTGTCTGGTGGAAGATTTTTATTTTCAAACTTACATAAAGAACTTAATAAATGTCACACAGTTTTACTAAGAGCATTGCGCAATATTAGGAAAATGCGGATTTTATTTTTCAATGAGTGTGTTATCCAGATGTCTTCTGTCGAGTTAAAGACACTGTTCAAAACGGAGCCTTGTATTCTGCGTCATACACTCCTATAAACTTGGTTCAATTAAGCTGGTTTCTCGACTTTTTTTCTTTAAAGCCACAAGGGATTGTCACCTTAAACCCTCTCGTTAAGGAAGTCCAATAAGAAGAATCCATGGGACTTAGGTCAGTCAACTGACCTCGGTGGCCAAAGGATGCCCCTAAAGCGACTGATCAGGTTTTGAAGAAAATTTTTCCGAAGCAAATTCACTGAAGCTCTGGCTGTGTGTGTAGTCACCTAAATGTGTTACGATGTGAAATGTACGATAGATAAGCTCACAAGTTTGGAAAACAAATTTCGTAATCATGCGTCGATAATTTTCACTGTTGACATTTGCCTGGCCTCGAGAGTTTTTAAAAAAATATAGTCCAATTATTTAATGGGTGAATTAGGCACACCAAACAGCTACCCTGGGGTCATGCAATGCCCCAATTAAAAAAAATTAAAGTCTTCTCCAATTGTGCTGCACGAAAATTACATTGTTAAAACTTGTAGAAAAAGTAAATTATTTAAACAAGTTTACTTTGGCAGACGTTGGAGACACCCACGAAAACACAAGTGGTAAAAAAAGTCTTTGCGTTCTGTTTGTAACATCTCAGGTTACTACACAATATATATAAATTTTGATATTAAAGCTTTAGTATATGTACAAAAAATACATTTCACTTGACTTGAGTGAACCCTCTAATTAACTTAATAATTAATTTTCTGTCTTTCTTATGGTATGGCCGAATAACTTATTTCTTTTAAAACTAATTAAACAAAAATACCTATTTGTTTTTAGTTCATAAACAACATTTTTAACCCATTTTTTCGTGGGTGCTACTTGCCATGAAAATGGTAACAAATTTGCAGAGTTATATTATATCTAAAAGAAGATACTTTTTTTTAAGTAATTTGATGTATATCGGTTATGTCTCTTACTCCTATTTTTCAATAAAAATTTTTAACGTATATTTTTTTTTCTTTTTTGTCTACCGCCTCATTTATAGCCCTTTGAATTGTAACTGGAAGTAGAAGAAAGAACTATAATTGCACAACTAGAAAACTTTCAACCTACAATACTATTAAAGCTTGTTAAGGAAGTCCTTTTAAAAAATTATATGCCATAATAATAGACAAAGAAGGACGCAAGAGAACCAAACATATTTGTCGACAATTTAAAATTGACTTTAAATTAAAAAAAAAAAACTTCATGTGCACTCTTAACCAAGTGATCTCACTGAAAAATTCTGTGAATATACAATAATAACGCTTATTTCGGGAGGCTAAGTCAAAAAGCAAACCGATCATCACCACAAACAATAGGCTGTTATAAACACGATTTTTGGGTGTTGTTTGAATGAAGATTTTTAACCCATATCGTCCCAGTGTTCGATTATTCGAACAGTAATTTTTAAGCGATTTTCTTAATGTTTTTCTCTTTTTTGGTAACACTCAGAAATATTTTTTTTATACAATTATATATTGTAAGGGGTTAGTTTTAAATGTAAATATAAAAGTTCTTACCCACTTCAATCCCCTTTTTATAATGAAGAAGAAAAAAATGTATTAATTTTAGCATAATTTTAAAAATTGAAAACTTTGTAAAAAAAATTTAAAAATTAAAAAAATAAAAGTGTAGATCTATTAAAGAACGATCAAACTTTTGATAATAGAAAGCCGATGTTTTTGGTTTTTCACTTGAATTGTTTTCAAAATACAGTGTTCGAGAAGTCGAACGCTGGGCACTATTTAGCATTTTTTCCTTAAGGTACGTTTAGACTACGCTAATATTTGCCCAAACACAACAAATAATGGTTTGGGCTAATAGTATGGTTTGTGACTAATATTTGGGCATGCGTTTAGATTGCACTAATATTTGTTTGAATTTTATTTGCACAAATAACAGAAGGTTTGGTGTCAGACATGTTTGGTACAAATATTTGTATACCCCTTTACACTGCACAAATAATTTTATTTGTCCGGTGTGTATGACAAACATCTGTCAAATAATGTTGTTGTTATGTTTATGAAATCCATCTGCCAAATAGTATCAAATTGTGTTTGTAAAGCAACGTGAAAAGATGAGGCGCCATTTACCCACAACCAAGCTCCCCCATTTTTTGCCATATGTATTTTTTTCCAAGTCTTACAAATTAAAAGCCGGGAGCACTTTAAAATCTCGTTGCAAAAATTTTCATATATCACTATGCCATAGCTAATGTATATACACACCCTACAAAATAATGGACTTTCAACAAATTTGACGCAAGATAGCTGTTTTAAGGTCAGTTAATATAGTATAAAATAACTAATAATATACAAATATTATATATAATTGAAAAGGTAAACAGATGGAGATTTGCTTACATATCATATTTTTTACCTTTAGAAAAAAAATAAGGGGTCAGATTAAAAAAATTCCAAAATATTATATTTAGTTTTTTTTTGTGAAAATTTTTTATATTTGAAAGTTTATAAAATATTGTTGATTTATGATAACGTAATGGATTTTAAAACTTTATTATAATATTATGTTATTTATTATTTAAATAAAAAACAAAAAGAGTTAAGTAACTTTAAAGTTATTTTCTGAGCTATTATATTACACGCATCTTAAAACTTGCCTATATTAATAACATTTACCCTCGTGACCCCATTTTTGAGCGGGCGGTGAAAAACTTAATTAAAACTGAAAACTCAAAAGATAAGTTATTTTAATTTCGGGCCAATTTTTCAAAAACTGGCTTGCGTTTTTTTTTCTCGGCCAATAAATTTAAAATTTCGTTGACAAATTCCATATTTTCGACACTATGCCTGGCGTAGGGTGCACGTCTAAATCCTTTCAAAAATATACTACTAATATATACTGAAGCCTGCTTTTTCCAAAAACGTTAAAAAAGAAATAATTATTTTTACAAATATTTGCAAAAAAAGTTAATCAATTGTGCTAAATTTTTGTCAAAATTATGCCATTTTTGAAATCACCTTGAAAATTTTGACTTTGCATATTTTTCACGGCTACACAGAAAAAACTGAGTTGTAGAATCAGTAACAAATTTCAGAGAATCAGTAAATATTTTGTCTGGCTGAGGACCTACAACGAAAGTTGTAAATTTAGACAAACAATTTTGCAAGAATTTTAGCTTCTGTTAAAAAGTTTTGCTGAGCTGGTTAAATATTTTATTTGTCTAGGCGAAAATTTTGTTTGATTTAAAAATCAAATAAAAATATTATTAGAGACTATTAAATAAATTGACTAAAAAAATAAATTATTTTGAACAAGAATTTGTTTGAAAAATTTTTTTTGTAGTTTTTTGTGTGTAGACGAATAAAGATAATTAAATAAATTTTTTTGTGCAGGCTTAACAAACTTTTTAGAAATACAAAAATATTTTTAAAAATATTTTTAGCATAACTACAATTGCAGACATTTGCAACAAACCAAATAAAGTCTGGGTCAAAAACAACAATTTTAAATTTCAAACCCAAATATCGTTTAAACTGTAACAGGTAATAAGAAAGAGTGGTTATGTTTTCTTTTTAGATTTTAATTTTCATCAAATAAATCTAAAAATCATTGAAATCGGTTGATATTTACAAAAGTTATAAGCATAGAAATGTTTTGTAAGCCCGAGGAGGTCAACTTTGGCACCCTGTAGCTCAATGTATGTATATACAGGGTAGTCCAAAATTTTATTTTCTAAGACCTTGGGTCCTCCTCTACGACTCCTTCATACATTATTTTATAATTGGACAAATAGTTTCGAAGATACAGATTTATTACCATTTTTTTGCGTTTGGCCTCACTTTACCACGTTTCTACAATTATTTGTCGCTATTTGTTCCGCCAAAAATATTGTAAGAACAAACAAAATATCGAGGCAAATATTTGTAACGACGTGCTGACAAAGTGTTTACACTATGCAAAGCTTTGTTCACAAACAAAGAATTTTTTAGCCAACAAACAGTCGAAAAATATTTGGTGGCTAACAAATTCGAGTGTTTACACTAGGACAAACAAAATTTTTATGATTTTGCACAAATATTAGCACAGTCTAAACGCACCTTTAGAGTTGAAAATGAGTTTTTTATTACGTTTATATATATAGATAGGAAAAATTGGGAATATTTTGTTAATTATACAATATAAGAATTTGTATTATATTACATAATCGATATTTCTTATATTTTTTTGTTTTAGTAGCTATGTGGATATTTTAATAATCTAAAGAAAAGAGGTGTGCTATAATTGATATTTATGTACATTTATGTAGTATTTTGACTGAGCAGCAGAATTCAAATTTTCTTCTAGACAACGTTATGCTTTAACAATTGCCAGGTATTCTGGTGTTGTCTGGATATCACACTCTACCTGCGACTCGTTACTATTGGTCAAGTCACCCAACATTAGGCGTTCCAGCTGTGAAGTTATGTGTGCCAAGAAATAAGTTGTTAGACATTAAAAAATTTATACACTTATGGTCTTATTCATAAACGTACAATAGTGTTTATTAAAGGCTTATTTGACAATCATTCCATACATACTTGTCAAATAAGCCTTTAATAAATACTATTGTACGTTTATGAATAAGACCCTTAAGCAATAACTTTAACTTAGACAAAAACGACAAAATGGCAAAGGTTTTTTTAAATTATTTAAAAATTATTATTATTAATTTAATTTACAAAATATTTGATTCGTCCTTTGTATGAGCTTATCAACAAAAAGTTCATGCAATTTGGTATTTGGGAGGCAGATTTGTCAGTTGATGAGCAAATGGTGCCATACTTTGGTCGCCATTTTGCAAAATGTTTATACGCGGTAAGCGGTTACAAATTATGGTGCCTTTGCTCTTCAGCTGGATATCTTTATAACTGTATGCCATATGCTGGATCGACATACAATTATAATAAAGAAGCTGGCTTAGGAGCCGGTGTAGTTCTCCGTTTATTAGAAAATGTAGAGTTTGCTGAGAGACATACTGTGTATTTCGACAACTTTTTTACATCCTACTACCTCATGTGCCTTTTAACTGAAAGAAGACTGTGTGCAACAGGTACTGTGCGAGCAAATAGAATCGGAAAAAATTAAAATAGAGGCGCATTATGATTTTCAGTTTGACAAAAAAGAAAAATAAAATTTAATTTGGCGGTGGCAGGACAATAAAGAAGTTACAGTCGCTACCAATTTTGAAAAGATCTACCCCACTGTTCCAACCAAAAGATAGAAAAAGCAAAAAAAGTAGTGATGGCAACGTAATTGAACATAGTGGTTTTGTGAATTATAACCAACCAAAATTATTGAGAAACTACAACAGAGAAATTGGAGGAGTAGATTTACATGACAATGCTGTCCAAAATTACAGCGTTGCAATACGAGCAAAGAACTGGCAATGGCCGTTGTGGATTTCCACATTAAATTCTTCATTGGTAAATGCTTTAAAACTTGACTGTTTCTGTCGTCGTCATCAAAATCAAAAGATAAGAACGCAAAAAGATTTTCGAGTGGATCTTGCATATTCTTCAATGGTAAAACAGGAAGAACTTGATTCAGACACTGATGGCAGTTCTGGTGACTCACCCAGACTTCCAATGAATATTCTTTCTACAGGAAAAAATAAGCATCTTATAGTTAAAATAAAGAACAATACAAAATGGAGATGTAAGCATTGTCACAAACCAAGTTCATTTTTATGTAAAAAATTGTCACAAACCAAGTTCATTTTATGGAAAAAGTGCAATGTGGCTCTTCATACACACTGTTTTGAGCCATATCATGAAGCAAAATATTATAAATTTTTATATTTTACTTTTTAATAAAAGAAACAACCAAGTTTAGTTTTTAATAAAATTTTTTTTCTACGTTAACAATCCATAAGAATAAAAAAAAATGTTAAATAGTGCCCAGTGTTCGATTAATCGAACACCTTTTTTTTCAAAAACAAAAAATCTTAAAAAAATTTGAACAACAGATTTGTATTTTTTGACCCCAAATTACCTAAACTACCAAGTTTTATGAAGTTATTCGAAAAAAAATATATCTGGGACGTAATGGGTTAAAGTCGTAAAGTGCTCTAGGAGAAAAGTCGAAAACGGATGGGAGCCATTGCAAACCGCTAGCGGTCAGTCGGTTGGGTGGGTTCTTGTCCTCGTCCAATTCTCAAGACAAGATGTTATTTGCAACATAAATATTATTTTAGACTCCCTGGAAAACAATAGAAAGTTGATCCAAATACAAACAAGAAAGCTGTTAAGTAAACCCTTTTAAGGATCAACGGAGTTCGGAAAAAAAAACATCAATCATACAAACCTTATTGATCTATCCTAGCTGTAATCGGATAGATCTGCGTCTCTAAGCCCGCCCTACCATAGATTTTAGTGACGCAGATATTATCGCCTAAAATCCCACAAAGTACCTGCCCTTAACTATCACATCACATATCGTAAGAATTAATATGTGCCAAAAACTTATCAATGAAATCTTTATCAAAATATTTTATTAGCTGTTGCCTATACTTTGATCAAAAATATATATGAATTTCTAATCAGACGAACGGACGGATGGGCTTAAATCGACTGGTGTCGAATGGTATACATTAAGGCTGGTCTTGCGTCATTATTTTTTTGCGTTACAAACATCTGTACAAACGCACAAAGTTAAAAAAAAATCTCACAAGAATAAAGCAAATATGTGTCCCTGTTGTAAGATATTAAGGCAAATATTGGCAAAAATATCCGCTGTCCTGCCTAGATTATTCGACAAATCACAGCACATTTCATCTCAGGTGAAGGCTCTATGTAAGAAAAATCCTCCTTATTATAACTAATATTTTACAGCTGAAAAAGCATTTTATATATCAAATATTATTAAGATTTTGTCTGTTTTTATATAAACTGAGCTATGTTTTTGTTAAATTAAAAACATGAGCCTTTGCTTTAAAGCGTCTTATTACTCGTCGAATTACTCGTATAAAAATAAGAGCTTATACCTTTGCAAAGCTTCAAAAAAATTTACACGTGTTATAGTTTCCCCTTGAAAGTATGCGAGTTGTTTGCCTTCATAAAGGTTCAAAACTATAAGAACTAATTTGGCTCTCTAGAGTAGGGAATTTGTATTTTAGGTTCATTTTTCTTTTAAATTTTTTCATGGTTTCTGATTGTAGTTGACTTTTTACTCTGGTGGTCTTTTCCTGAACGTTGAGAGGTATTGCACTCTAATATTAAGAGCTACAGCAACAGAAGTAAAATTTATATTTATTTTTGGTTTGTATTTTCTAATATATATACAAGCAGAAGTATTTAATTGCTTTTATTTTGGTTTTGCGCATAAACAATAAAAAACGATGATTAAAGTCATTATTTTTTATCCTGTGTTTCTTGTTTCCTTTTTTCCGTTATTTTTCATTTTTTCTGTCAATCTTGTCGTTATGTTATCTATTTATATTGTTTTAATTTTTTTCCTATACTTAAGAAAATTTTTATTTTAACATTGAGAGATTGTACTTTTTTATGTTTAGCTTAAGGCTGTGTTTTTTGGTTGTTTTACCTGGTAATTTTTATTTATTTCGTTAGTGTTTTGTTGTAAGGGTTACTGTTGCAACAGCAGCATTACAAACAAACATAGAAAACAAAATATTACAAATTTCCCAAAGATTTTTGGATCCTTCGCCCACTATAAAAAAGGTTCTCACTTTCAGCCTAATGTTTTAAGATCTTATTATCCTTCTGCTAGCATACGTTTATAGAGATACATATACCTCAAACTTTTTTTAATCTTATATTTTGCACATGGGCCTTAAAAGCATATTTAAAACAAATAAGCCCCACACAAGTCAATACATTTAAAAAACTACATAGTAATTTTTTTTTAAAGTTACCTAAAGCTAATATAATTTTATTTAATTCCTTAATGGAAAACTAACATTAAAACAAAATTAGATTTACTGTTAATATGTTGGTATTTTTGATTTGGCTTAATTTTAATTTTTATAATTAAGTCTTACAACTCGCTATTTATTAAATATACTCTGGATTCTGTCTAAATGGCAATTGCTGCTATTAAGCTATATGAATGTGGCTTCGAATTGTGTTTTTGAATCACAAAAAATTAAACCAAAACAAACGGAATAAAAATTTTTGCCTAAAATTTTAAGTTCTATATGTTTGAATGCTTAAACCCATTTTGCAGTCTGTAATTTTTAGAGAAATTGTTTAGGTCATTATAAAAGTTTGAAGTAGATGTGTCAAGGGCAAATTTTTTAGCCCCATTGAAATTTGTTTTGCTTATATTACAGTGTTGTAGTAATTGTACTAAATCTTTAAAGTTTTAAAGAGCACAGGTGTATTAGTAATGACCGAAGTTTATTTCGAATATGTTTAAATAACATGCACATTTTTTTTTTTTTTTTTTTTTTGTTTTATTTTAGTTACACATTGACCTAAGTTGGTCTCTTATATTAACTGAATTTAAGGCAAATATATCTGAAAATCTCTTATCATATAATGTCTCATAGCTAGTAAAAGGGCTTGGAAAATTAGGATTATTCTAACAAACGGACTAATAGATAGACATAGCTTTATTGACTTTTTTTTTATCGAAGGTCAAAACAACAAGAAATAAACAAGTTGTTCACAATTAACATATAGAAAAATATAGGTACATTTACGCGAAGAAAATATAAATTTACTGGTGCGTATGAGTTATATTTATATATGCCAATATTATATATTAATCAAACGACAAATTATTTAATTTGCGTCTTTTCATTAAGTCTTCAGAATTATTGTACACCGCTGAAAAGATATGTATATTTAAACGAAATTTTTATTTTTGGTATATTGAAATAATATTCAGATTAGACGATTTTATTAAATGGTTTTTTTTAATAAAATCTGTTTGGCCAAGTCCGTTTAAAAATATTTTTAATAAAAAAGTCTGGTAGAACATTCACAAACACTTAATCAAAAACAGTTACAGCTTAAAATCATCATTTTCAATTCAGTTTTACAAACAGAATTTAAGAATATTGGATTAACAAATAAATATTCAATTTTAAAATTTTAATATCAAAAATTTTTTTAATGTGCTTTTCTTGTTATTTTCTCACCTTGTAAATATATGGGTTATAAAGTACAGCCAAAGCATTTTGAAAATTTTTTATAAATCGTTATATCTATTATTTGATCACATATGTAACTCTTAAGAAAATATTTTTTTAATCCTTAATACTAAGGTGAAAACTGGTGGAAACAGTGGATATTTAGTAGAAATATTGAATAAACTATTTATTTTGAAGTATTTTTTAAGTATTTTTAATTTTTTTTTATATATTTTAGAAAATATTAATTTAAGCATTTTAACAAAAGGGTTTTTGCCTTACTATTGTTCACAAAAAATCCATTTAATGACCTTAAAAATTAAATTACTTTCATGCAGGGTATATAAAAGTATTTACGACACACTTTAATGTACCACATGCAATTTTCAATTAAACACTCTACCTCTAAAAACACTAGACAAAAGAGTGAAAAAGTGATAAACTTAAAGCTGCTGGCAAAAAAGCAACATCAACATACCACAAAGCTTCCTGTAGCGAACTATTTAAGTGAAAACTCCCGCATATTATGTGTATAACGCAACTTCAACTAAACCTTAAGTAACAAATGGTTCTGACAGTTGTGCAACATTGAGGTAGATAAAGGACAAGATATACAGTATTGGGTGAAAATGTTAAATAAAATTACTTGAAATATAACAACTTGTTTTTTTTTTTAATTTATTTGCTAACGACGTACAATAAACACAAAATGATTTTATGGCTACATTTTGTGTTTATTAAGCACTTTTTGGCAATTATTCAAAAAATTTTTTTTCAAATAAACCCTTTATACATACATATAAGCTAGTTTTTATGAATAAGGTCGTAAATCTATTTTAACTTATAAGCTAAATAAAACTTATTGTTTTGAGCATTTTTTTCGTTTCATTTTGGTTTTTTTTGCTTACTTAAGCTCACTGTGACCATGAGATCGAACAACAAAAAATATGATAAAAACTCATAACTTAGGCTTTTAATATATTTTTTTTAGTAAATAAAAATAATTTTATAAGTAAATAAAGGATATGGGTTAAGAAAGTGGATTTAGAAGAATTGCAACCTCTTCCTTTTAAGCAAATTTTAAGCCACAGTTGTCTTTTTATTGTTTTTTTTATTTTATTTTGGTTTACACTGGGTAAAAAGGCCTGCGTTTTAATTTCAGATTTAGTTAACGGGTCTTCATTTATTTTTTTTTAACCTAAGAATACCACGCAAATATTCCTGAGCATGCACGAATCAGTGGTAAAATAGGTGTTTGAGTCATTACATAGATAATTATATAAAATTCTTGTGTCACGGTGTTTGAAATTGAGCTCCTCCGAAATGTTTTGACCAAATATAATGAAATTTTGTGCTCGTAATTGCTAGATATTAGAATAGGTCGTAAGGTATATTTTACATCAAAGTTTAATCTTTAAGACCACTTCTAGCATCAGAGTTGTCAAGGCAAAAAAAATAGGCTGCACTAGGCCCCAAATATTTAAATTTTAAGATCGATAATTTTACTGCACAGACCTCCAGCGTCGAATTCTCCAGGAAACAAGAGGCGGGCCACGTCCGCAAACACTAAAATCTCAATGCAGATACTTCTGGCTGACTCAACTTTTTGAAAAGTTGTTTGCATATTAACCGTTTTCAGGGTCGACATTTCTAAAGCACCTGGCGTTAAAATTTTCAAGGAAACAAAGAAGGTTAGGGCACGCTCACAAAAACTCAGGTCTTAATACAGGTTCAAGGTAGGCCAAAAGAAATCATCTTATTGAAAATGACGGCCAATATCAAATCAGTTTTGACATTGGGGAACTAGACAGATGAAGAATACAAGTTAACAAGCGGTGTAGCGATACACTCCCCAAGAACGCGGAATAACTGTGCCTATTGTTTGGGGTAAATATTTCTTATGGTGTTCGCGCAGCGTAAATTCCGTCGCCGATCATCCGATGGTCTGGCACCGGCTGTGCAAACACTTTGCCGTTTGGCCATAAACAGTTAAGAGTACGGGATCGCACAAGACGCTTCCAAGATGTTCCGGCCTCGGAGCGCCTTTTCTGCCGAGAATATCGCCGTTGTTGGGGATGATGTCAATCTGTCGCCAGAAAAATCGACCAGACGCCATACCACGCGATTAGCCATCAGTCGGTTGTCCTTAAGGCGAAGTTTGGCCAAAGGCCTGCGATTGTTCCCGCACAAAGCACAGGCTGTGAATCAGCTGCTGCCTATTTACCAATAAATGAGTTTTACCTACGCACAAACAATCCTCAATCTCAAAGCCAAAGATGTCAGTTTTTGGACCAAAATCATAATGAGCAATGAGGCTCATTTCCACCTCAGCGGCTACGTAAATAAGAAAAACCATTATTTTTGGAGCACTTAATATCTACGAGTGATAACGTAAAGCTCTAAGACCCGTTCAAAGTGACTGCATATTGAGCTGTTCACGCAGGAGGAGTCATCATGACATTTTTTTTTATCGGTGACGCCGCTGGTCAAACAATAACTGTAAAAGGTGCGTGCTATAAGGCCATGTTAGGCGAGTTTTTTTGCCGCAATTAAACAAATTAAGACCGGAAAACATGTGGTTTTAACAGCACTGAGCAAGAGCACACACTGCGTAGGCCACAACCGATATTCTGAAGGCGGCGTACCCGGGTCGGCTCATCTATCGTTTTGGCGATTTACAATGGCCAGAAAGTTCACCCGTTTTAACTGTTCTTGACTTTTTTTGGGGGGTTTTAGAAGTCCAATATTTATGTAGACAAGTCCGGTACCTTGGAAGCTCTCAAGGTCAATATTGGGCACGAGTGACAGAAACTGTCGCCCAAAGTTCTTGAAAAAGTAATGTAAAACGCTATTAACCGAGCCCGTAAAGTGGG
>CAUZWR010000053.1:0-167146 GCA_963583895.1 Melanophora roralis | reverse complement strand
GACAATTATTTTATTTGGTAGTAATTTGTCGAATATATTTTTATTAAACATAAAATAGTTTTTATAAATAAGGCCCTAAGTTTTTTAACTTAAGGTTTAAATTTTGTTTTCAAAAACATTATATTTTGAAGTAATTTTTTTGGCATATAATGAATATAATTTTTTTTTGTGTTTATTTTTTTTCAGTAAAAATTATTATTATTAAAAATATATGTTTTTATAATTTTTGTCGAACTAGTTGTTGTAGGATAAATTTTATTTTTTATTTGGACGTTATTTAATTTATATAGCAAATTAGTTTTTTCCATTAGCGATAATTTAATTTAAAAAAGCAAGTTTTTAACCTAATACTAGCTGAGTTGAAAGCATTTTCGAAAATAAATTGCGGATATTTTCATCAGTATTTTATGATTGATAGATAGTATCTGGCTGTAAACGTCAACTATTTAATACATATTTTAAGGTTGAAATATCTAGAGCACATTTTTCGGGGGTTTATGTGTTTCTTTATAAACAAAGAGATTTTATGAGCTTAAGCCGAAATAAAAAAATAAATTATTTCCAAATTTATACATAGGGTATTCACAAGGACGTCATAAAGTCATATGTTCTTAAAAAATAAAACGAAAAATACTACTGTTGTGAGCATCCGCTCATAATTAAGTTTGCTATTTTAAATTTGAATCAGCTGCTGGAGAAAACAGAAAAATAAGTAATTTCAAAAATATTTTAAAATTAATTACTGCAACTTCTTAATTATATCAACGGCTTCACTAAAGAGTTTCTGCCACCAGGCTCAGATTTCTACTCTTCATGACAAAACAATAAACACAGTTCAAAAAGGCTAATTAAAATAGAACTTCCTTCTTTTAAGCACAACAATAATTTTTTTAAACTATTGTTAAATATTACAACTTTAAGACACTATGACTTGATAGCACACCGTTTGAATACCCCAATAAAATCAAACAAAACTATAATAACCGTAACCTATTAACATGGTATTTTTGTTATACAAAAATTAAAAGCAACTAAAATTTTTTACAATAAGAAAATAAATAAAAAACAATTGAAAAATTTTTATTATTATAATATTTTAATTTTTTTCTTTGACATATGAACATATGATTTATGTTAATACTAAAGTCACAAGCACTGACTAAAAATAATACAAGCATGCAGTATTATGGCTTAAGCAATTATCAAAAAAATAAAAATATTGTTTGACTTATTGTTATTACAGAAAAGACATACAGCACGGATTTTTTAAACATCCTGGAAGTTTCTTTAAGTTTACGTTTCAAATAGGACCAATAGCTACATTTGATAAAAAACAATATATTTTCTTTGATGTTATTTTCGAACCACAAAAATATTTGTTTATGATTTAGACAAGTGGCAATCTATCACACCCCATGCTCAAAGAGTTTTTCAAAAATCAATTAAAATCAGATTTTTACGCCCTATTATAAGCAAAAAAACCAGGGGCCAAATTGTCTGATTAAAATGAAAACGATATCTTACTCGATCGATCGAATTTTCAATGCTTTAATGCAGGAATTCTTATAGGAATTTTTAAATTTCGATTTGAATCGAATGCGAGAATGTGCCCCCAGAAGATTGGTAACAGGTAACTCTAACTTTATCTGTCGTCTTACTCTTTTCAAAATGTAGCACACAAAGCCATATTTTATTTACCCTGATATTGAATAAGTTCGCATGGAGACATATATCCGGCTGTTTGATATTACATATCGTTGCCGCAAATTAAACTTACTCCTAAAGTTCTATTTTAATTGCTGCTAGTTAATAAATCTATTTTGTGCTTTTAGTTGTAGGTTTTTCCATAGTATACTGCTGTTAATTTTTCCGTTAACAAAAATTCTGCAAAAAACTGCAAAAGCCTTAAAATCAAGGCTGTAAGTTTCTTTCCGCAAGTTTGTGGGATTCAACTGAACTAAATAAATGAAATTGAACGCTTTGATTGGCTTACATTGTTAAAAAATTAATGTCATGATCCTAGGTTAATTGAAATTTGTGTTAATTTTTTAAGATTTCGTAACTTGTTGGTTTAAGATAAAAATTTCAGTGAGTTAATATATCCCCTCAATTTCTGGCTCCGGCTTCTCTTTAGTTAATTATCTGTCAGAATTACTTCCCCGGTCAATTCAAACAATTTTGTCCATCTAGTTGGGTGCCCACGTATTCTTGTAATGAAACTTCAGGCCGCAATTTTTAGGATATTTTATTAAAACTCAGCACAAATAAGTTTTCTCTTACCAGCAAAAAGTTTATTGTTTGTGGCATTAATTGGTCTAATTTTGGACATAGCCTCCATAAAAATGTTGTTTTGGAATTCACATTTTTGAATATAACTGAAATAAATCTAAATTTTAACAAAAACGCGCATATAATAGAAATTCTCCAAAATGGTAGGGTTCGAGTTATTTAAAAAAAAGTATTCTAAAGCATGTTTGGAATTAAACATTAAACTACATTTTAGTGTTCACCTTTTCCGTTTAATAGAAACTGCCAAAAAAAAAACACTTGTAGTATATAAATACTAAACACTTGTTTGATATATTTTAAATTTTGTATCAAAACCAAGGCCTAGAGACTCAACTTCACTTAAGATATTATAATAAATGCCTACAAATGTATTCTCACCTTTACTAATATTACAGAGTGTTAAGTGGAAAATGTTTTCTTTCAAATGGTTTCCATACTACTGCTATTAAGTTAGCATAATTTCCAAATGAAAAGTTTTCCGAACATTTTCCTACCTGTAAAGAAAGACTTCAAAGAAATAAAATCTTTGAAAATTCAAAAATACCCAAAATGAAAAGGTAAGGTTAAAAATACATTACCACATGACTAACCCGCAACTGCCTTTATTTGTGTACAATAAAACAAACAATGTAAACCCTTTTAAAAAAATAAACAAAAATGTAAGTAATCTTATGCGTTATGCTTTAGTAATCTATACATACATACTTATTTAAATGTCCATTTAAAAATTTCCCATCAACAGGTGTTATATACATACACATAATGCACTTGTTCCTCTGAAAGAGTCAACTCAAAATTTATAAATTTTCAGTAGAGCAAAAAACTGGGTAGATGTTCCCACTCTATAATGATTTCTTGTAAAAATTGTGGATTTGAAAATTTTGAGTTGGATCCTTTAGAGGAACAAGTGCGGTATATAAAAATCATGTCAAATCTTTTATAAATGGTTATTGTTTTATTACATGGCATTTTAAGATGAGAGTGTAAGCAATATTTTCTATTATTTGGTTTAAGATATTTTTATTTTGAATATATATATTAAAATTTTCGACTTTTGGAAAATATTTGATGTCTTTTTCAGGACTTAAACATGATAAATTAAAAATTTTTTTAAGAATTTATATATGTATATTATTTGTGGTTTTAACAAATTTTCTTAATCGTGAAAACAAGAAATTTCTTATTGACGAAAGGTATTCTATTTGGAAATAATTTCTTTGTTTGTCTTGTTTTTTTTTAAAAAAAGGATGCGTAAAATAAATTGTTCCCAGGAACGATCAAGGAAAGCAGTCATCTGCACTCGAAAACCAAGTCCCTTCAAAGAAAAAAGTAAGACAAGGGAAAGAAGAAAAAATAACAAATGAAAGTGCTATATTCGGTCTTTTTGTATACCAAGTCATCCGATCTATCGAAGTTATTTTTAAGTACAAAATAAAATTTCTTTATTTTAGGGTTAAAGTCGATAACTACCTTTTTTTTTAAGAAAACTTTACAGAATTTGTACGTTTATATGGACAGTGATACTTTCGTCTTCTTTGTAATGAAATTTTCTTTTAAATAAACAAAATCATATGAGAAATACCTTTCGGAGGGTTTAAGATCAATAGCGCTATCAGTTTGAGTACTACTACTGCTCCTATTCAATTATTTATTTCCAAAGTGTAGGAACTATTGTACAATGTGTTTTTGAGGGACATTTGAAATGGATACCCATTGGAAATTCCAAGATAAAGCATATCAAAAATTCCGATTTGTACTACCACTCCCCTGCTCCTTTCCAACAAATCTCTTTCTCAAAATATAGACATAACTGCACGTTTTAAATTTGTAGGCAATTTAAAGCTGTTAAAATTTCCGGAATATAGCATACCAAACATTCCTTAAAAATGGTTCAGTTGTAATAGGCCTATCACTTCTCTTGCTCTTATAACTATTTTTTCTTCCAAAATGTACGTATCATATTGAAATTAGCCAACAGCACTTAAAGCTTCTCAGATTTATCTTATTAAAGAATTTACAAAATTTGTAAAATTGGGGAGGGAATACCATTTCCCCTCCTAACTGATGCTGGCATCTATTACTGATCCCTTCACAATGTAAATAGTTTATTGTAAATATAATAAATATTTTCGTTACCAGTCGTCGTGAGTAAACTTTTGAAAATTGGAGAATTTAAAAGAACATTCAATTACATATAACTTAATAATTTTATTTAATAGTTAAATAACTTTTTTGTAAAAACTTAATATCTGCTGCCATTTTCCTAAATTGCAAAAATTCGTGGTCGACATTTGAACCGGTGGCATAAAATGGGTTAATGTACACATTAAATACTACATTAAGTATGTTTATGTTGTACTATTTAAATTAAAAAAAATAATAACTATGCAAACAAGATAACATAAATCATTAAGTGTCCTTGACTATGTTTCAATTTATATAAAGTATGTTGTTATTAAACATACTTACACTTTTTAAAAATACTCTTTCAATTATTTACTTACAATATTTTTTCAGTTGAGGCTTATGTTTCAACATTGTTTAAAAAAAAATTATTTTACTATAATTATAACAATAGTTTTTAATTTATTAACAATAGGATATCCTATTTATGCAAATTAACAAACAATTGTTATAACATGTTTTCAATTTGTAATACTAATTATATAAAAATTTTGTAAAACAAAAAAATATCTACCACGAAATATACAATAATAAATGGGTGAAAAGGATATATTTTGCCAATAAATTTATCAACAAAATGCAGTAGAAATTTAGGTGTTCTTTAATATCTTTTTTCAGTTTAAGGTTTTTTTTCTGTAACGACAATATAATTAAAGCAATGAAAGTGATTGTGTTTTATATATACTCTAGAAATTTATACTTTTTTTTTAATTATTGTATTTTTTCATGTACAGTAATTGCAAAAAAATTTAAGTTTTTAAATCCAAGCTTAAATTACATATAAATAGGGCACAATATTACCGATATAACCTGGCATTTGTTTCATTTAATTGTTGACGGTATTTTAAAATTTAATTAAAAATATTGGCTTTGTATGTTTAAGTTACAAATTTTTATAATTATTGCAATAAATTTATGTCTGCAATGGGTCTAATGTTAACATTGTTCAATGTTTTACAGATTGTTTAAATACAATGCACCATAAAATATGAAAAATAAAACTTTTTCAAACTTAAAGGATTTAAATGAATTCGTTGTATTTGGTTGACATAAGGGCACCAAATACTGCAATGTTAAGACACGTTCTTTCATGTTTTCGTGATTTTTGGCTTAATTGCATTTGAAGCAGCAGCAGTGATTGGTTCAAATATTTTTTTTTTTTTTTTTTTTTTTTTTTTAGCGTATTTTTGAACAATTTTTATTTTCTAAAATTTCCTTATCGTTTATTAGGCTAATTGGTTCAATTTTCTTGTGATAAGATTTAATTGAACAATTGTTTCTGAAAAAGTTTAGTTTCCCGATACTAGCCGAGTGGAATGCATTTTCAGAGCCCGCTACAACTCCTCATCAGCACTCTTTGTTCGGTACTGAGCATTGGTAATAAATATCTTATATTTAACCCAAGTTTTATTGAAATTTGAATACGGAAATACTAATTTGTATTTTACACATACTCTTATTAAAATTGTCAATTCTTGGGTTAGAACGAAATTTACGGCCTGCCATTCATTTTTCCATATCATGGCAACACCTTTTCTTTTATATATTCTTCATCTCACCACTTTATTTTTGCCTTGGTTTTATTTGTAATATATTTAAATGTGTATAATACAAGTTTGGAATACCTTCAATATTAAATATCAAATATGGTGTGTATATTTAGGTATTTTAAAATTAAAGTGCCCTATAAACTAAATTTGTTTGTTAGGTTCAATGCAAATTTAAAGTTCTCTTTTTTTTTAAGGTTCATATATTACAAGAAATTAAGATAAAATTTTACTGAAAATTTGGTTAAACTTATACATGTCTTATGTGTTGGTGGGATCCTGGATTTTTCAGAGAATCTTATACAATATATCTTTAAAGATTAGTTTTGTAACTTGTTTAAATGCTTTGAAATTGAAACTGAAGCAGTTCAGTTGCAACAACAATGATCGTCGCTTATCTTAATGTAAAATTAAAGTTTAAGAATGTGTAATTTAAGTCATGGCTAAAAATTAAAATCTCTAAAAAATTGTGTAAAATCACTAAATTTTTTTTGAGTAACTAATGATATTTTCTTACTTTAAAAGACATATGTTGATCTATAAAACGTAAGATTGGCAGTTTTTATTTTAAATATGCCTTATAACTTTACAGAATTGGAGCCCGGTTTTAGACTATTGACGGAACCGATTTTCTAGGGTAGGGCTGGTTCTTGATCTTACATTTTATATGAATGAAACATGTAATTTTTACATAGCGCTTTGATAAGGGGGGGTAGGGACAGTAGGTTCAAGATACATACCTTATAACTAGTTTTAGGAAAAACCTATATAAGCTCCGTTTGAATAAATTGCCTAAGATCCTGTTATAGTTGCTTCGCATTTATATAGGTACATATGCAAACTTAAATAAAAACATAACAATTAGCACAAAGTTTCATTAATAGCATTAAGCGATAAAATAGAAAAGTGGACTTTATTTTTTAAAGAGTATATTATCTAGATGTCTTTCGTCGAACTTTTAAACTGCTGATATGGAGAATCGTGCTCTGCGCAACACGCTGCAGCAAGCTTGGCTCAATTGCGCTGAGCACTCGATGAATATTTTCCCTTTAAACCAAGAGATTTAGGATTGCAAATATAAACCCTCGTTTTGAGATAGCCCCATAAGAAAAAATCCATGGAAGTAAGATAGGGAGGCCTTGATGGCCATGGGATATCCCCAAATCGATCAATTTTTGGGAAGGATTTTCCTAAAGCCAATTCATCGAATCTCTGGCTTTGTGTGAAGTCGATCCCTCCTCTTGAAACCCATGTGTGAAAATTACAATAAATTAGCTCGCAGGTTTGTTTAAAAGAATAATTTTATTATGCGTCAATAATTTTTAGCGTTGACATTTGTCGCCTTACCTCGATAGTTTTCGAAAAAGTTGGTCTAGTTATCTCATGCCGGGATAAGGCACACTAAGCAGTTACCTTGGAGCAATAAAATGGGTTTTTATATTCCAATCGAGAGTTGAGGGTCTTTGTAGACTAGTAACGGGAGTTTCAATTATTGATGTGGCGGTTAAAATGAAAATGAGCCTCGTCGCTCAATAAAATGGGACTTATAGGTTTTCAAACTTTTTTTTAAATTTCACAAATAATCGCTCTTGGAAATCTCAGTGACGTGCTCTTTTTCCGTATTAAAAGTTACGAATTTTCAGGTAAACTGCCTTTGACCAGTCCTTGAAGATCAACTGGGCCCTGGCCGGTTGACATTTATTACCGAAGCACTTACACCAAATATTTACACCTACGAACGAATTAAACTTTTGCCAAATACCAAAGTCTAAGCAAAATTGTGGACGAGCAATTACGTAAAAAAATTACTTTTAAAAACTTTATCCACAGCGAACGCGCGATGCTCACTCGACTACTGCGACATCGCACAATCGATAATTATAATGGTGCCACCCTTCCTTCCTTTGTATTATAAAATATAATTCTGCCAACAGACATCCTGTATTTAGATCTAAATATGTGTGTGCTTGTATAAATGTTGGGGTCAAAATTAATGTTTTTTGCTTTTACTTAAATAGATATTTAAACTAATTATGTCAACTGTGCCTTCTAAGCCGATCAGGAACAAAAATTATTTGTACTGTTTTCGTTGTGGTCAAGTCAGATGATAAGTACAACACTAACTGCCACAAATTTCTGATAGGAAACATTTATATCTCTTATTGAAAAACGATTTGTTCAAATCACACAATTTTGTTGTTCAAAATAAGAAACAGGTTACTGCCACGAAAAAGTAACAAGTTTTTCCGGACTTCTCATTAAAAAAAAATTTTTTTTTTTTTATACTTGCAAATCGTTTGGAGCTTTTTGGAAAGAAAACTATGATTTTCCTTGAATCTGTGATCGACTAAAAAAAAAAATTGGGGAAAAGGGTATAACTTTAAAAAAATATTTGCATTTAATACTTAGCATGTATGATATATATAAAAGCGTGGCGTATGATTAATGCAAAATTTACATTAAATAAAAATCATACGTCACATGCTTAAAAAACCTTTAATATGTATCAGTATATGTATGTGTATTTGACTTCCGAATCCAGAGCACGTTTACTTAAACTTTAAAAATTTTTCTGCCTTTTTTACGTTTTTTTTAAAAGTATTTTGTAAAAATATTTTTTAAAAGACAAAAAGTGCCGGATTTAGAACCAGCAAAATGACAAACGTGTTTTTTGATATATGACTTCATCAGACTATAACAAAAAGTAAAAAATGTCTTTTTAAAATTTACCAGCCAGTAAATCCTTATTAACTTTTTTCTCTTAAGGGCATTCAGCATTAAGTCACATAAAGATATTACAGTTGACACGTACATCATGCACTGATTTGCATATTTCCATTTATTCAACTTTTAACATTAGATATGAAATTAAATTTTGTTAAAAATTTTAAGTTGAAAAAAGTTAAATTAAATTAGAAATTTATCAAGACATGTATATTCTGTTGTAACTTTATCTTAAGGCTATTTTAAAAAAATTTAAATTTTTTTTTAATGTATTCTCTACTTCAAAAATTTTTGTTTTTTAAGACAACAAATAAGTATCATCGTCATGAAGTTTCATGCTTTTTTCTTTTAATAAGGTACTTCGTTACCTTTTCTTTCTTGATAACATTTAACAAACAGACATATTATCTTACTATGCTAAGAAAAACAAATTCGTTACAGACAGAAAACTTATCTTTACCTTTCTAATTGAGGCATAAATTAAACGGCTGTCATCATACATAATGTGTTTATATTACTTTTAATTATTGTGACTGTCATATAGGGAAATAAAATTATCATATAACATACATAATTAATTAGTTATCTTTAAAAGGCCTAGTTTTACATTCCTTTAAGAGATAAATTATTAAAGAAGTTTGTTTAAAAGCACTTATATATATAATTTTTAGTAAATAATTTTTTAGAAGAGAGCGCTTTAAGAAAATATCGATTAATTAGCATTTTTTAGTTATTAAAAAACAGATATTTTTACACAAAAGTTTAGTCCAATTATTAATTTTGTATATATTTGTTTAAACAATTTTTAAAATTAAAAATCTAACATACCCTTTATAAAATTTAATAATTATTGAAAAACATATATTTAATTAACTTTCCCATTACGAAAATGAGTTTCTATTCTCTAAAGGTTAATTAAATAAGAATCAGTCGTATTCCTTAATTATTCGTGGTGCTAACGAATTAAAAATGTATGCTTAAAGCTGTAAAAAACTTTATAAATTTTAAAATTCTAGGTCTTTT
This sequence comes from Melanophora roralis, assembly GCA_963583895.1. Classification (NCBI taxonomy): domain Eukaryota; kingdom Metazoa; phylum Arthropoda; class Insecta; order Diptera; family Rhinophoridae; genus Melanophora; species Melanophora roralis. Next base: position 157,379 of record CAUZWR010000053.1, on the reverse strand, counting down.
TACGAACTCTTTGGCACTCACTTATATAACTACTTCTAGTACCTAGGAATTATATTGTAAAGTACATGTTTTTCTCTTAACCTGACGTTTGGGGGAGGAGTCAAAATTACGCATCACTTTTTGAATTGCTTGTGATGCTAAAACTGTACTTTTTTCTGTACGCCCTTTTCAGTAGCTAGAGGTATTAAATCTCTTTGAATGTTTTTAAATTCATTTCAGTCGTGCAGCGATTGTATTTGGAGTAACACATGCTTTAAGTTCAAAAAGTTAAATACGAGTATGGCCCATCCCCGCAGACATACAAAGATGTAATAAATGTAAGTAAATGTAAGTGCTTATTAGATTTAAGCTAAAAGAAGCTGTTTTTTAACTTTTTAATGTGAAATGTTTTTTTGTTTTAAAATAGCAATAAATATGTTTTTTTTTTAAATAAAATCATGCTTGATTTCAATTATTAAATTAGACTGATTCTAAACTTTATACATTTTTTCATGAAAAAATCCTCTGCCCCTACGCCAGGTTAAAGTGTGTAAAATTATGGTAATGCCAAAAAAAGTAAGGTTTACAAGAAAGCAAACTATTATTTTTTTTTAAAAGCGTGCACACCTGACAAACGTATTCTGTTGGCTGACCAGCTTTTGGCAGAACATACTGTTAAGATTGGGTCTGGAATGCCTCTTTTGTTTTTTAGTTAAAAATTAAGTAGAGTTGTCAAAAAAATAAGCTTAATGAGTTTACTGATTTTCCTGCGGCGTATCTCTATCAAGCGAAAAGTTAAAGATTACTATAACAACGACTTGCCACATAATGACTTTCTTTCGGGTTTCATTAAATTAGTTTATTGATAACCAAATACATTTTATGGAATTGTTAAGTATAAAAGAATATATTTCAATTAAAAAAATAATAATAGTTTGAATTAAAGCTTTTATGATTTTAAACTCTCTGTTTAATTATATTGAATTTAAAAGTAATAAATATTTTTTTTAGATATTATATTTTGTGTTAAATTATGCAAAAAATATAGTTTTGTAGAAAAATTCACAAAATAGTTTTTAATTAATTAATGCACATATATAATTGGGGTATTGAAACCGTATGCTATCAAGTCATATTGTCTTAAAGTTTTAATATATGACAAAAGTTTAAAAAAATTGTTGTTGTGCTAAAAAGAAAAAAATTCTACAATAACAAGACTTTTTGAACCGTGTTTATTTTTTTGTCATAAACAGTAGAAACTTGAGCCGGGCGGCCGAAACTCTTAAGTGAAGCCGTTGATATAATTAACAAGTCGCAGTCATTAATGTTTAAATATTTTTGAAATTACTTATTTTTTCTGCAGCTGATCCAAATTTAAAATAGAACACGTAATTATAAACGGATGCTCACAATAGTAATATTTTTTTGTTGTATTTTTTTGAGACATGACTTTATGACTACCTTGTGAATACCCTTATTAATTTTTATAAATGAAAACATATATTTTTTATTTTTAATAATAATAAAGAAATACTCTTCTTAGGCCGCTACGTAGCTCTGCCTGAAGTACAGGCTTGTGATTTTTCATTTATTCCTACACGAAAATTTATATGTTAAGAGAACTTTTTAAACAGTGTTTTCACAACAAATAAATTTTATAACCAAAATATCAGTTAAAAATATAAAACAAGAAAAAAATTCCCGACATTTATATTTTAACCCAAGTGCATTAATTTTTTATATTAAACCTAAATTCCTGCTTTAAAGAAAAGCCTAAAAATATTTTCAAGCTATACAAATCAGTCTTTTTATTAAACACAATTCTGGCGTAAAAGATCTTTTTATAATTAAAACGTTTATTATACTCTTTTTTTATTTTAAATAATTTCCAAATCTAAAAAAAGTATTAAACACAATCAACTTTGTAATAAAATTTTGCAAAAAAACTAAGCATGAAACTAAATTTTTTTATATATTCAGTCAAATTCACCGTCCCAAAGCAAGTATGAATTATTGTATATGACCAATTTATTTTGCATCATTAGCATAAGCTGAAAAAGATCCCTTACATAAAGCCAAAAAAAATTGTTTTGATTGGGATACAAAATATTTTCCTTTTCAAAAATTAAATAACTTTTTTGTGAGATTTTATTATCATGCATTAGGGTAGTATATTAAGGCGGTAAGAACTAAGGTCTAAAACCAGAATGCAATAATGAGTTTTTTTCGTATATAATGATCCGACAGTAAACGCTGATAATATCAAAAAGAGTTAAATTTAACCCTATTTAAAACTATTTTTGAAATTTAATATATTATTTTTTTTCTCAAAGTCTAGTATTAAGTAGTTCTTAAATAAATAAAATAATTTACATAAAAACTTTAATTCTAATATGCTGCTTAATGAAAATGTTTTTACATACCTCAATACTAAAAGCATGACAAATGAAAAATTTATTATCTTTCCGAGAACAAATTTCTTCTTTTATTAAATCATAAAATTTAATTTTAGTTTATTTATTTGCTTGTTTTCATTTAAACGCAACTCCTCCTTCAAAACTGTTGTTCAAAACAAAGAAATAAAAAAATTATTTACAAGCTTAAGGTTAAAGGGTTATTTTATGACTTGGACGTAATTCATTCCCAGAGCTACAAGAGCTAACACCCTCACAGCATTTGTTTTATTCCCATACTTATGTCTATGTATGTATGTTTACACATAAAAAAAAATACTTAAAGAACAAAAGCATTAGGGCTTGGGATAAAATTGTATATATTTGTTTTGCTTTTAGTTGGTGGTTCGCTTAAAAATTCGCTTAGAAAAATATTTGGAAAAAGGAAATAAAACAAGAAAGAGCGCTACATTCAGCTGTGCCGAATCTTCACATTGGTGTTTAAATATACCCAGCCGAGTTATTTTGTACTGCAAATAATATATTAAAAATACCTTGTGCGAGCTTTGAAGTCCATAGAGAACTTTACAAAATTTTAACTTTCGTATGAAAAATGGAAAAAGATGAGGCACGTTTGAGGTCGACAATAATGCAAGTTTTTGACATTATTTATATTAAAAGGTTAATTAAAGTTGTTAATTTAATGGGATGCTTTAGTCCCCCTGCTTCTCTCCATCTTTTTTTTTCCAAAATGTATGAATTATTTGATTATTACTTTGTGTATAACATTCGAAGTCGATAGCTGTTATAGTTTCCCATATGTAGCGAATCGAAAATTTCATAAAAGTTGCTAATTTGTATGAGAGCTACCTCTTCTCCTAGCCCACCAAAAAGAAATTGTTTTTCAAAGTGTAGCCTTTTTAGTCCAATTACTTTTTGCAGAAAATTTGAAGTCGATTTCTGTTCTAGTTTCTGAGATATAGCGTATCGAAAATCTTTAATTTGTATGGGAGCTACCCCATATTCACCCCTCACCCGAAAAAATTTTTCTTTAGAGCGTAGATTTTGTTGTCCAATTACTTTTTGTAGAAAATTTGATTTCGATATCGAGATATAACGTATCGAAAATTTTATTAAAATTGTTAATTTGTATGGGAGCTTCCCCTTTTTCTGCCCCCACCCAAAAGATTTTTTTCTAAAGTGTAGGTCTAATTGTACAACTATTTTTCGTAGAACATTTTAAGTCGGTAGCTGTTTTTGTTTCCGAGAAATAGCGCATAAAATATTGCACCAAATTTGTGCAATTGTAGGAAAACTACCACTTCCCCGTGTTCCTATCTAAAAAATTTTTCAATTATTTAGGTGCCTACTTTAAGAGTATCCGTGCCAAGTTTTGTGGCAAGAATGACTATACTTACTGAGATAGATAGGGATATATGAATGGATTTTGTCCTAAAAAAATGGGTTATTTCGGGTTTTCGCTTATATCTCGGTCAATAGTGAACCGATTTTGCTGATTTTAAATAGCAATTGTCCGCGGGATATTTCTAACAGTTTGTCACCATTAGCTGGTTTGTATCTTTTTATTTGACTTCGGAAACTTAATTTCAACAGATTGACAGACGTACAGACGGTCTATTTCAACTTCCCTATCTATAAGGATCCAGAATATATATACTTTATTGGGTCGCAAATGGATAATAAAGAAATTACAAACGGAATGACAAACTGATATATACCGTTATCACTATGTGAAGGGTATAAAAATTATCAATGTTATTTTTAAATCTTTAAATTTTAAACAAAATAACGTTTTTTCGTTTTTATTTTTTATATACTTTTCTTCATGCAGATATATGTAAGTTTATTAAAAAAAAAAACATTGATTCATTCGTAATACATGAGTTTGAGGCCATACTTTGTATAAGAATATCTCATATAACCATTAAAGTAGTATCTAAATATTCTTTACTGCTAAAAACATCAATAACTAGTTTCAAATTCTTTTAAATTTACTTACTTTAAAACCTACATATCTTCTCCTTCTTTAATCCTTTGTGTTTCATTGTCTTAGTCAACATTATTTTCTTAAAGAACTTCCTCCAGAATTAATCTGTGAATTTTGAATTTTATGCCGCCGCATATGCTTAAGATGTTGTATGTTCTTATGTGTTTTTTAACAACGAGTGTCACAAACAAACACTCGTACATAGAAACATAATTGTCTTATCTTTTGTTTATTATTACTTTGTGTTTTTATGCCTTCTGCTTAATAGTAAATTACTATCTTAAGTTTTCTTTTTGGCGCTATTTTGGCGTTATATGATATTTGTTATTTCGCTAAAGTAATTTATGTGAGTTTTTTTTAAAAGATTATTGTTACTAAGCACATATACATACACACACATTTAGTATTGTTAAAAAGAGTTTCTTGCTAAAATAGGGTCATAATTCAAAATAAACTGATAAGAGAAAACTACTTAGAACACTTTAGGCAATTTAACTATATTTTTTAATTAACTTTTTTTATATCTGTATCTTTAAAATCTTTTCGCTTATTAGGAGAATGATTTGTTCATTATTTAAGTGAAAACACTCTTTAAGATAATTCCTAGTTAAGTATTCTTTAGGAATTAATATGTTAGAAAATATTTTTATATGGAGCTTGGTATTGAAAAAAGCTAGTTGGGGAGATTTCCCCATCACGCTGCGATAAAAATACTTTATTTTTGCTGATTATAAACAGCAATTATCGCTTTTTTTATTTATGTCGGTCTTGCAGGACTTTATATATTTTACGATTTAGCAAATATGTAAGCTTGACGGTAAAGAAGTTTTAAAGCCATTGTTTAATATGTAAATTTTTGTTAAATATATACTTACAACTGATGGGTTCCATAAAGTAATTCCAAATCGCAAGGTCTTTTTGATGCCTTACATTAACGCATTCTTTTAAGATATGAACGAAAACTTTTGCATTTATTTACCTGTTTTAATCTTTTCTATTTTGGTTTAATTTTCAAAATATTTCAGTGTAAATAGTTTGACTGTTTTATCTTTTTTAGTACATAAAAAGTAAAAAAGGGATTAAAAATTTTTTGCCTTTTTTTTATTTCAAAAAGCTCCCACAAGCAACCTAGCAGATATTATTAATAAAATATGATGAGACCAGTGGTGCTACTCAGTTTTCACATAACACAATTTTTGTAAAAACAATCCCAGAAAATTATTCTGGCTCACTAACTTGGCGAAGAACAAGAGAGCATCTTGTCATGCCTTCAAGTACGAGAAAGACTAACAGTACCTTTCAATGTTAAGGCTTGTTAATATTGCCTTTTCTTCGCTTTTATCGACATTTCATAGAAATTTTTCAGGACTAAATCAGAAGCTAATTTGTTTTCTTCGTCTTTTGGCTGTAAGATGTTGCCATCATTACAAAGGCTTAAAAATAGAAAACAGCCTCTGATCCCCTTTTATTTTCCACCCGAGAGCTTTCTGTAAAAAAACTGTACATATTAAAATCCAAGCATTTTTTAAACATAAAATATTGCAAGGAAAATGATAAATTTTTTTAGCAGAACCTCAACAAAATTGTTTCGGTTGTTAACTACAAATGAAGGAAAATGAACGCCTGAAAAGAGTGTGGGTCAAGAAACGTCACGGAATGGGGCCACCATCTTTGTAAAACTTTGTTGTCACCGGGTTTTTGACAGTGTGAGGCAGATTTTCAGTCACGTCTAGTAGAAAATCTTAGAGTGGGATGTCATTAGAGAATATTTTTAAAGATCTACATATATACATATATATGCTTAATTATGAGCTCCTGTAGTAAAACACTTATGTCGGCTCTCAATGCCATTCTGTATTTCCTTTTCCAAAAAGATTTTGTTTCTTCAATCAAGTACATGTGATTTATTTCTGACAAGGTATTTATAGTAACACTATGCTCCCGACTGGAGTTAATGGAAAAGATAAATTTTGCGTCATTTATCTTGACTTTTTAATAAATTAAGGTGCTATTGTTTTGTGTATTTCGGGATAGGAAGAACAATTAAAATTAAGGTAAAATTTTTCAGGGGTTTGTAATTGTCAGTGATGGATTAAGGATAGGTATAGACACTTATAAATCAAATTTTCAACTAAACATAATATTTCCTATGCAGAGGCTTTGGCTCCATGACAGAATGAAGTGTGGAAGGAGAAAAAAGTGGAAATAAATGTAATCCTTCGCTCTGTGCTCTTAAGAGATATTATGTCAAACTAAAGCTTGTAGAATACTGTAAAGAAATCTTAAAAGTGGTCATTGTGGTACGCAATATTAGGTTCTATCCAGGCCTACAAAATTTGTGTTTTAATATCGTTATGATTACAATGAAAACACGGAAATAAACGTGACATTACCGACAAAAATGTCTAAAAAGTGGAAGTCAGTCCAGCGCCCCGAGCGAGCTAGCTTGTCAACAGTTTTTTGTTAATTAGGTATGAACGAATAAAAATCTTATTTAAGGTAAGGCTTTCTAAGATTGGAAAATTTTACAGAAAAAATTTACAACCAGTTAATGAAATAATAATATTCCAGAGTTTTGTGCAATGGGCCTACGGCCCTTTAGCTAAAAGTTGCGAATATGATTCAATAACTCCCAAAATTTAAATTTTTTTGTTAATATAATTGCAAAATTTAAAAGTCTTTGTTAAAAACACTTAAAATTTTTATAGTTATTTAGTTAATTAAATTCCTAAAAAAATTTAGAATCCATTAAAAATTTAGACAAATAAAAGGAAAATTTTTTAAACAATAATTGTACAAAAATTTATCAATTGCACTTAAAAGAGAATAAAATTAAACCTTTTGGCTAAAACTTAATTTCTCAAAAAATATTTTTATTTGGTTTATCATTTACAATTTTATTGCCTTAATAAAGGAACAAATAAAAAAAACTTGTTATATTCAATTTTTAATTTATTTAAATTTTATTTGACATAAATAATAATGTTAGTGATAATGTTTTTCCCACGATGGCATTTAAACTATGCAGTAAATCAAATTATTGTATACTGTCCCTCAGTTATAAAAAAATTGTTTTCTGAATTAAAGTTAATTATTAAATCAATTGCTTTAGATTAAAAACATGTTTTTTAATTGAAAATTTTGTATCTCTCACACATTATGTCATACAATTATAAATGTGCATGAGCACACTTACGTACATGAATCAATTTTTATTTGCGATAAAAAAAAGAAATTGGAGAACCATTTATTATTAAAAATTTAAAAAATTTCCCCTAAATTTCTAACACATTTTGAAACCTGAAAAACAAATCGTTTTGCATATGCATGTACATATTCATATTCACTTTTTAAACATTATACGCTTCAGTTCCAAACAATCTTAAATTTTTACATTCTTTTAACCTTAACGAGTTGAATTTTAAATTGAGTCTTACATTAAAATTACACACAAGTTTTAATATTTAGTTAAAGTACGTGTTTTATTAAGATGTTTTTGTATTGACTTTAATGTATAATATTGATGAATATTAAGTTGAAATAGGCAACGATTTGATTTTATTTTAAATTTTTTTATCTTGTAACACGTTCATAAGTATTTGAAATAAAGAAATGTTAAAGTAAATTTATTTAAACTATGTATGTTCATGTAGAATTTACTTTCCAATCTTGAAGGCTTAAGTCGTAAAAAAATAATATATATTTTTTTTAACAAAGATATGGCTTTTTCAAACAATTAATGAAATTAACATTAAGAAAATATACCATTTTCTGGAAACAGTTTTTAGCCCTTAATTTGTTACAAAGAAATTTTTACTTGAGATCCTGATCGGAGCACAGAATATCAAAATTTTGTAAAGTTTTTATTACTTTAATATCTATCAATTTTTGGCCTGGAAAAAAATTGTTTTAATACAATATCTTGGTAAAACAAATACATGAAATCAACACAAGCTCTAGAATCTCTAGATTTCAATTGAAGATTTTTCGTTTTTTAGTACAAATTTTTGATTTTTAGTTTGGTTTAAGTTTCGTTTTAATACCCTATAAAGGTTTGCCATTCCGTTTGTAATTATTTAATATTCACCTGCAACACCATAAATAATATATATATTTGCCTGGTCCTTATAAGCCAACTGCCCTTCTGAAAAACTGTCCCTGTTATAGTTGAACATAAATTTTTGAAGCCCTTCGATAACACATAGACCATAGACCCTTTTGTGGCATCAAACTATCAAAAATGTCTGTGAAAAAATAGCTGTTGAAATCCAGCCAAATTGCTTGATAACTGACAAAATATAAATCAAAATTCAAGACTACCTCTGTTTTTTCCCTAAAATTTGCACAATAAAACTTACTTGCGAGACCGGCTCCAATTAATTTTTGTGAAACATACCTTTATGCTACCTCCGCCACCAAACAAGGTTGCCATGCAAAGTTTAATTTAAAAAAAAATCCTACAACTTTCCCGAAGTCGCCCCTAGATGAATAAAATAAATCAGAGACCCTCATTAGTTTTTTCTCTCAAAAATATTCCCTAAACTTACTTACCACCCGGTAGGTTAGTGGTAAGTGCACGAGTCTACCAGTCTGGGGGTTGTGGGTTCGATTCCCAACAGAGACCCTGGTAAGTCTGCTTCATTCTTTCTTCTTATCCCTTTCTAAATTTATTCTTTCCTTCCATCTCAACCTATTCTATTTGCCTCTCCAGGTAACACAAAGGGACCGAGTTAAGCGGACCCAAGTGAGCTATATCCTTTCCTTCAACGGCTGCCTGTTCTACCTAACCTACCACCAATCGCCATCACAAAAATGATGTAAAAATTCACATAACTTCCCCACAGTCGGCCTTAGAGAAACAAAATGTAAGACCGACCCCCATTAACAAACATATTCCTAGAGTATACTTACCCCCTATCTCAATCGCCTAAGGGGACTCCAATACAAAAAGCCAATGTAAAGGGTATCTAAGATTCGGCACAGCTGAATATAGAGCTCTAACCAGTTAATGTAACATTATTATTACTTAAAAAGTTATTTATTATTTAACATTTAAAGAAGTTTTCAAGTTTTAAATATTTGAAAAACGTGAAATTTTTCCTGTTTAAAAAACATTTTTCAATAATAGTATTTAAGTTGTAGGGTTTGTTTTAGGTTAAGTTTGTCTGGTTCTTACACCAAATGATCAGTAGACTTCAACCAAGAACCTCATAAATAATTTAAGTGAACCAATCAAGCGCATATACACAAACTTAACTAGTAACAAACCCTAAAAATAAAGTAAGAAAATATAAAACAAATACAACCATAATCGGAATTTTCTGTAAAATTATTCAATTTTTAAAAAACTTCTTTATTATAAGTTAATATTAGTACGTACTACATACGTAAAAACTTACGACAACAAATTACAAATTAAGTACAAATAATACATACACTATTTTGAATTGCAATAAAATAAATTTACTATTAACTATTAATTTTAGTGGTACATAAAGGAAATCTTTAATCAACACATACATATTTGTTAACCATGTTAAACGTGTCATTTATATTAGACATAATTAATGGAAACATATCTGCTGAATTCCTGCTTGATAACATATTATTTAATGTTTCTGTTAGCCCGTCTCGAAACTATGAATTACTAAGAGTTGGCTTCTTCAGAACAAATTATGCTAATGCTGATCCATTTAGACGAATAAGTAGTCAATTTAATAAATTTTATAATATTATAAATTTTTCAGTTAGTCCAAATGCTATTAAATGTAAAATAATTTCTTTGTTGAACAATCAATAATACATGTCTGTATATATGTTTTTATTTGTTACTTAAATGTTAAACTAAAAGCTGTCTGTAAGGAAAAAAAATCCATAGACAGAACTTTAAATAAATAAATAAATACTAAAATTTAATTTTAAATTAGTATTTTACCAAAATTAGTGCAAATAAAAATTAGCATATCGAAGTAAATTCGAAAAAAATATAATTCCTAAATTGTGTACGCATATATAAATATGTTTTTAAGAATATTTCTCTAGTAAACATATGTATATAATTTGTACAAAATAAAAACCAAACATCAGTAAAATTTGTTAAACAACAATGTGTTATTGCAAAATTTTTTTTTTAACTTACCAAGAATTTATCACAGATTACACAAGAATACCCAGTGCTTAACATTATTTTGTACTCAGAACCAGCTACAGATTTACTTAATCGTTTAAATTGGTAGAGCATTCGAAACAACTTTTACCAACAAACACATTTACATGCATACATTTTCAAGCTCTTGTACACATACATACAGAAATAAAATAAGACAAAAATAATATTCTTAAGATGGTCGTGATTGTGGAAACAGAAGTGATACTCATTGAAAGATACTTTTTTTGTTTTTCCTATTTTTTTATTTTTGTTTTTTATTTAAAAAGTCTTTACTCTTGCTATGTAGAAAACTATAGGAATGACTTTTAAAAGTTAAGGCATGTATTTAAATTAACACAATATCAGAGAGTATGGAAAAATATATAAAAAAAAATATTTGGTCTTTCTTTAGAATTTTTAATATTTGGTGGCAAATTTATGCTTTTAGATAGAATTATTTCAAAGAGTAGTAAATGGTGCGAAGGGAGGATGGCGCCGATGAAATTATCGATTGTGCGGCTTTCTCAGTCACGTTCGTTTGCTTAGCAAGAACATTTTTTAATTGCTTATCGACAATTTTGTTAAAAATTCGGTATTCGGCGAACACGTGTTGGACCGAGTGTAAAATTAAATCGTCTCCTGAAAATATTGAACAAGTTTAATGCAGTTTACCGGAAAGTCCGCAACTTCCAATGAAAAGAGCAACCTCACTGGGACTTCCAAGAGCGATAATTTATTAAATTTAAAAAACAATCTAAAGTGTCAACGTTATAAAATAAAAAACATTCAAGAACTAAAAGAAAGTGATTTTGATTTTTGCAAAAATTTTTGTGAAATGATATTGGAGCGTTTTCGCTCTGTAAATGCAATTTTTTTGTAGCGACACAACTCATTTTCACTTGATCCGCCATTCCAACAAGCAAAACTGCCATTACTAGCCTCCAGAAACCCGCAGCTCTCGATTGAAACATCAGCGACCATTGCATTGCCCCAGGGTAACTGTTTGGTGTGCCTTATCTGCGTATAGGATAATTGTACCATTTTTTTTTCGAAAATCCACTTGGCTCTTGGTGACGAATGTCAATAGTAAAAATGATCGACGCATGATAATAAAGTTTTTTTGCAAATTCTGTAGCTCAGCCATCGTACTCTTAACAAACCTGGTTTCAACAAGATGGAGTGACTGCAAAAACAGCCAAAGCTTTGATGAATTTGCTTCGGGAAAGTTTCTCCCAAACTCTAATCAATCACTTTGTTGACATCTCATGGTCACCGAAGTCGCTCGATATAATTCTAATGGATTTTTTTTATGGTGCTACCCAAAAAAGAGGACTGATTATGACCATTCTCAATCACTTGTGGGTTTTAGGAAGAAATCATCTCAATTGACCCAAGCGTATTGCAGCGTGGGGCGCAAAATACTATGATCTGTTTTGAGCGGTGTGTTCAACTTGACGGAAGACATCTATGTATATGACATACCCTTTACAAAAAAATTATATATTTTTTGTATACGACCCTAAGATTTTAAAATACTTTTGAATTGGTAAAAAATTTTTATCAAAACCAGCATTAGTAGTAATTATAAAAATATATTTAAAAAATTTTAATTATTTTTTTGTTTAAAAAAATTTTTGTCTAAAATTAGTAATTATTCTTCAATTTTTTTGACAAGAAATAATTATGGTTTTTTGGATTTTTAATTTTTTGTCATATTAGATTTATATTAATAATTTATTTTGAATTTTTTTAGGAATCAATTTTATATTATCATTAATAAAAAATAAAATAATTATTTTTAAAAAAAATTAAAAGTAGTTATTATTTAATGACCAAAAAAAATTCTGAAAATTATTAAATATTGGAAAAAAATTGAAAATTCGTAAATTAAAAAAAACTTGCTAAGTACTATCAGTTTGATGCACTTTAATTTCAATTTTTCTTTGTGTATGATTTTTTATTGATAATTTTAAATTATATATTTTTATTGGCCCTGATTAAACTAAAAAGAAATTGAAATTGTATTCATAGTGAAAACTGGAAATATTTAATATTATTTTAACAAAAAACGGTTGAATAAAACAGCTATCTACCTTTCATTACCGATTATCTGATTAGAAAGTATTTCATTATAGTCCATTAATCTATTTTCTTTGATAAATAATGTATTTTCATTTACCATTATGTGCTTTTGCTAGTGAAATTTCTTTACATTTGCTAAATGATAACTATTTCTCCAAAACAAAAAAAGGGGGGAAATTAGTTGGTAACGAAAACAGATAATAATAAAAGCTAAAAAAGAATAATTTACTTTTATGTTGTTAAGATTGTTAAGCATTTATATAATTAATGTAACTTATTTTTATTTAATTATTTTTTGAATATATATTGTTATTTTTCCAAATTCAAAGATTCAATAAAAATATTAACCCGCGACTGCCTTAGCACAGTTTTTAATTATAACTTAAACAAAGATACAACACACAAAAGAGTATTATGAGCATAAAACGGGACATTTTGCATGACCTTGACAAAATTTTGATAAAAAAAATTTGTAGTTTTTAAAACAATAGAAAAAAAAAAACAAAAACTATTGCAAATGAAAATCATTTTTTTTTTTTGCTACTTAAAACAAAATCTTTATTCCCGTATTGACTTATGATATAAATTTGGGTAATTTGTCCTTAATTTAATATGCGAACATCCTTAAAAAAATTACCAAAAAAGTGCAAAAACTACTTTTAGTCTAGTTAGTGGACCTATTGCCTTGATAGAGGTCCATAGAATTTATTTCATATTCCTACATGCATATATTGAAAAAAATGCAAAAGTGTAACCTACAAGTACTTAACATACCTTAGATTGTTCCTTAAGGTTTAAAATGGGAATAATTAGCTAATTTTTCATTTGTTTTTACTGTTTATACAAAATAACGGAAATCTGAAAATAGTAGTTTTTACTATTTTGGTTTTGTTTTTCATTATATTTGTTTTTTCTACCAACTTCGCTGCTACAATTTTTTTTAATACCATACACTGATGATCAACAGTGTTCAAAGTGTACTGATGATCAAAATAAGTGTAGTAGAGTTTTTGCCTTAAAACGTCACCTGTTTAACTTACATGTTTTCCAGAAATTCAAACGGAATTTATTTTTTGAAAGCTTAAACGAAGCTTTTTAAAATTAATGTCTTGAAACAAAATGAAGAAAACTACAAAGCATATAATACATTTTGTTGTTTTTTTTTTAAATATTTTACTATTGAACAAAAACTTTAAGAAAAAAATTCCAACAAAGTTAAATGTTAATTAGTTGTTGTCTGTCTATTCAAAATAGTCGTTTGACTTTTTTTATAATTAACTAAAAAAATTAACTACAACAGAAAATCAATATCTTTGTGTAGTAGTTTTGTTAATGACTAACCAAACCGGTTAAAAACTTAACTTTATTTTTTAACAATTTTGCGGAATATTTCTTAAATAACTTACATTCAGTTATTACAGTAACTGACTGGATATGAATTTTTTCGATATCTAATGAATAAAATTTTATTCTTTTAGAAGTTACAAAATTTTTTTTTATTTGTCAAAAATATCGAAAGAAACAAAGAAACGGATCCATTTATTTTTTGAGTAGTCTACGATTACAAGGGGTAGTAGTAAAGAAAAGATTAAATTTTTTTATGAAAGAAGCAATCCAATTTCGAGGTCGATTTAATTTGAAGTAAGGGGTATGACGTCTGATTTGGTGGTCAGTGCTATGGAAGTCGGTGTTTGGTTAGAGTTTCTATGACAAAGTTTCTAGTATAATTGCACAAGTACGATTGCAGATTTTGGTGGTTTTGAAAACAGATCTTCAATCAGCAGCAGTTTGTATTAAAAGAACAGAAATTTGTGCAGGTTCTGGGCCAAAAACCTTCTGGTTACACTTTTTTATAACTGCCCAGAACAGTTTTCTTCCAACTAACACCAACTAGAGTTAGGCAACGCATCATTTGTTTAAGGTGTTAATGAGTTGTAGTTTCTTATTAGCTTTTAGTACTAAAGATCCCTTATAGTGTTAACCCGGCAACAAGGCGTTAGATTTTAGCTACAGAGGGTTGTATCATAATGACCTCATTATTAAGCTCGAGGTAATTTGTTATACTCATGAAAAAATGTATAAAGCTTAGATTAAATCTAAATTTATTATTGAAACATAGCACGATTTTGTTAAAATTGACTTATTTGTTTTTTTTTTAAACAACAAACATTTCATGTTAAGAAACTAACAAAAAAAGCTTCTTCTAACTTTAGTCTAATTAACACTTAAATCTAATGACAGTTATGTTAACGGGGGTGGTTCATATTTATCCTTTTGGACTTTGAGCATGTGTAATCGAAGTACAATCACCGCACGACCAGAGAAATTCAATATCTCCAGCTATTGAAACGAGCGTAGAAAAAGAAGGTACAGTTTTAGCACCACGAACACCAAGGGTAATGTTGACCCATCCCCCCCAACGCCGGGTTGATATAAGTTTTACCAGTTATTCGAATTTTTCTTTTTTAAAGGAATTAAAAATTAAAGCAGCAAAAATTTTTTCATTGTATAAATCCTTGTGTTTTAAAAAAAATTACTCTTCATATGCTAAAATGATTTTTACTTTATCAAACTTTGTTTATATTTTGCATAAATAACCATGAATAAATCCATAATTTCCAATCTAAACATGCTTTCTTTTGCAAAAAATAAAAAACGGAAGACAGTAGGGACTGTTACACAGACCAAAGGATTTACGAATGATTTATTATAATACTTTCTTAAAAGCAAGTGTTAAAAAAGGTTCGATTGAAAAACGAGAAAGAAAACGATAAAAGAGAAGCAAAAAATCCTTTTGTCCATTGAATTGAAAAACAATGGGACAACTAGAATGGTTAAGCAATAATTTATAAAGTTTAAACTAATAAAAGAAAATTGAATAAAATTGTTAAGCCACTAATAAATGGGTCTGTTACAAAAACATGAAAAATGCAAAAGAAATCTATATGGAATGGGTGTTATACATTAAAGATGGTTGGATGAATTTTTTTTTATAAAAAAGTACAGATGTTTTTGACGTAAAATGTTGTTAACATTAAACCCGCTCTCAAACCCTTTTAATGCTTAGTTGGTAAATTTTTTTTTTAGATATTTTTGAAATTCTTAGGCCAATTAAGTAAATTGAAAACTAACAAGGGAAACGTTTTTTTTTACTTATTTGAGTAATTTTATTAAAGT
Organism: Melanophora roralis; assembly: GCA_963583895.1. Taxonomy (NCBI): domain Eukaryota; kingdom Metazoa; phylum Arthropoda; class Insecta; order Diptera; family Rhinophoridae; genus Melanophora; species Melanophora roralis. The sequence continues at coordinate 141,592 of CAUZWR010000053.1, read as the reverse complement.
TTTCTAGCTATTTCAATAATTTGAAAAATATACGGCTTTGTTTATAAAAAACTGACCGGGGGCATAACACAAAATTTAAAACAAATAATTATATAAAAAAAAATTCTGCCTTAATTTTTGCTTTGTTATTAGTATTAAGAAAAGTATGCAATTTAAATTTTATTTTGTTTAACAAAATTTTCTGATTTTAGGTAAGAATAAAATATGAAAAATTAATAAGAGAATTTTTTAATTCTTTTTAAAAATATCAGAATCATTACCATCAGATACTAATTGTTGTAAATTTTCTGGAAACCTTGAACTGTGTGATGATATTGTTTTGAAATCAGACTCATGTGAAGGCGGAAGCGTGAAGTCAATTCTGGAAACTCTATTGGTTATCTCTGATGACGTGGCAAATGACGAAAGGAAACTAGATGGTGCGAAGACTCTACAGTGGTGAGTCTACAGTGGTGAGTCTACAGTGGTGAGTCTTCGCACCATCTAGCTTTTATTACTTTTTCTACAAAACCCGGTTAAAAAAAGACTAGCAGGCAAGCTGCAAGAGGTTAGTGTAAGCATCCTATATGCAAAACTGGAAAAAAGTGTAGTCGAAGTTTGATCCAAGATTTCTCATGTGTTCTACCTTAACAGACAGGTGCAGGCTAAAAGACATAATCAGTAAAATTTCTGAGTACTGCAAAATATGCAAACACAAAAAAAAGACGGACTTTCATTGACTTTTGTAAAATTTGTCAAAATAATAAGGAAGAGGAGATTTTTCTCCACCTTCTCTACTTCTGTGCGGCTTTGGACAACCATATGACTGGAGAGCTTATCAGACGAGGCTAATAAAAGCCTGTGTGTTGGTGACCAGACATGGGCGAATATAGCCTAGAGCCTATAGCTATACAATTAAAGCTTTTTCATGGGTTCCTAGTAGTTCAGTAATAATTAGTCTTCTTTATTTTATTTTTCTTTATTTTCCTCAAATATTTTTCTGTACATTAACTTTCATTCTGGTTCTCTTTCAGTAATTTTTTCTTTCTTTAAAAGTACCTACGCTTACTGACCTACTCACACAAAAATAATATAGGACAAACTAGTTGTAATATGTCAGATGTCAAAAATTTACAAAAGAAGGCAACCTGTAAGATGTCTCCGAGCATACTGATTTTACCTTATAGGTCACAAAAATACACAGAGAGAAGAAACACGTTCTAAAACCTAAAAATTTTTTCCTTAATTTATTTAAAATCTTACTGAAAATTTTGAAGTACGACCCATACTTGGGTCTTCTAAAATCAAGTCTAATCTTACTTACTTCAAATAACTAATGTTATTATTGTTGGTTTTATATCGGTAGCCTAGATGGTGATGCAGGTCGAAGAGTCCTGGGTTAAAATCTAATTTTGAGTTAATCGTTTTTACGCCTAAATGAATCTTTTTATTTCTATATCAAGTACGGTTTCAAAACTAGGTCAATCTTGTTTTAAATTTAGTGTAGCTGAATGTAAAAATTTGTGTTTGATACATTATACCTGTTTTTTTTTTGTTTTTCACTTTATATCTTTCAATGTAGATATTTTAAATATGAAAATTTAATAATAATTTTTTGATAAATTACTCTAAAACATATTGCATAATCTTGTCTCAAAAGACTATTATTTATTGATTTCGAATTTATTTCCAAAATAATATTAAGATTTAGTTTCATTTGAAATTTTAAGATAATATTTACTGTTTTATTTCTTTTCATTTAGAAATATTATTTTAAAATAATAATTTAGAAAGAGAAAAATATTTCAACACTAAAATTTACTTGCAATAATTTTAGGAATTTAAATATAATATTTTATCAGAAATATATCTTTATTACTGTATAAAAATTTTCTTCTTTACTTTGGTAATCTTGTTCATAAGAAGAAATAAAAAATAATAAATGTTGACGATTAAGTATTCAATTGATGGCAAAATGTTAGAGACAGAAAATTTTCGTTTGATAACAACACAATTGCACAAATAACAATTTTAACCAACTGCTAAATGTCCAGAAATTTTCTTTTAAAATATTTATTTTCCTTTCCTTTGAGCCTTAATGTAATATAGTGCATATGCTTAAACAATTATTTCAGTAACTGACTGTCAGTTGTTTGGGAAATATTCCGTAAAGTTTTTTTTTTAATAAAAAAACAGTTAAATATTAATTTAATATTTTTTAAACTGGTTTGAAATTTACTTATAGCTTCAAATGGACGAAAATGCCAATTTTCTGTTAAAGTTTTTTTTTTGTCACTTATTTTGTAGTAGATAATATTTAACTTTGTTAAAAATTTTTCCGATACCTTGCTGTAAATGACCGAAATATTTTTATTTACTATAATACTTACTTAAATGATACTATTTAGTTACTTCTTAAAGGAAATATTCTGTATCGAAAAAGTATTATATTATTAAACTTTTAATATATAAAAGTATTTACTTATTAGATTATTTTTTTTACTTGAAAGTTTACAATGAATTTTAACATAAGGATATTAAAATATGGAAATTAATGTTAATTCTTTTTGTAAACTTTTTACTATTAACCAGTAGATCAAAAGTAGTGACTTATTAAATACTTTTATCGAAAAACTAACTTCCAATTGTTTAGAGGGCTTTTGTATCGAATAGTTATCATTTTGAATAGAAATTGCTTGAAGGGTAGGGATATTTTCTTAGGTTTGTACGTGCTAGTGTACATGATACGTATACTTGATATTTGTTTATTTCAGAAAACATTCAAGTAATATTAAAGAGAATTGTACGACATACCTTAGAGAGTTAATAATGATTTTGATCTAACATACTCATTACTTACTCAAATGTGTTGTTCAATATTAATTTGGTTTATAAGATTGTACAGTATTTTGCAATTAAGAAATAAAATATTGCTTTTTTAGCATATTTTGCTCTGTTTATTTAATATTTACTTGCTTTTTGATTTAATAAATCACTATTAAAAATTCTTTTTATTTATTTTTTTGACTATGCAATATTAATATAATATTTGGTATTTTGCTAAATAAACTGTTTTGTCATTATCTTTATTTCTTTAATTCTATTTTATTAATAACCTATTCAAATTTAAATAATTTTGCCCAATTTGCCAAATAAAAATGATCGAAATATTTTAATCCTACTTCAGTTTAATCCTATGAAAGTTGTTTAAAAATATGAATTTTTCATTGTATTTAAAGCGCAATTAAAAAAAAAACGTTGTTCTAAAGGCTTGAGCCTTTTTGAGTTTAAACCGATGATATGCATATACGTATTTAAATTCAAAAAAATGCTTTTGTTTCTTTTTTATTTATTAAAACTTTGATGCAAGGGAAAAGCACCAAAAAAAATATTTGTGATCTATGCCTTTGATTTCATAGGTTATATTTGTTTTTGATTTACAATATTTCCTTAGTTACTAAATCAATTTAAAAAAAGCAATTATCGCAATGCCAGTCTAAAACTTATTTATAGGGTTATATATGTTGCCTTAACCCTCTGCGACCGATGTGGTAGTCTACCAGACACCAACAAACAAAAAAGAGTATTTCGTACCGTTATTTTCCAAACATCTACTCTCGCGTTCTCTGTACCTTCTTATTGTGTACTAATGCGCATGTTTTTATGTTCAGATCGATTTATGTAAGCACAAGGGCCAGTGGTAGCGACAAAGTGTCTGCAAGTCAACCACATCAATATTAAGGTAGGTGTCTGAGAGGCAATCATATCAGTATTTTTGTTATATTTCCATAGTGTCTCCTAAACAACACGTGAGTAAAATTGTTATATTTTCTTAGTGTCTGCCAAACAACACGTCAGCAAAATTGCTACTTTTCAGTTTTGGTATTAAAATAATGTAAGTCTATGCCCGCACATACTACGTTTACAATACTTATAAATATTATGGTAAAAATTCTGATGGAAGTTCAAACTCAGTCTGAATTGAGACTTGTGAAAGTTATTGAAAACTCAAACCGAAGCATTTCGGTTGACATTTGGTTTACCTCTATAGCACTTGCAGAAGCTCTGCTGAAAAAGGGATAAACTAACTTAGGAACTCTAAAAAAAATTAATCTGAGATGCCATCTTCTTTCTTTTATTCTCAATCTGGCCAGAGAATTTGTTTTAGACCATATAAAATTTCGGGTATACAATCAAAAGTTGCCACGAAAACTGAGAATGATGGTCACCAGGGTTCAAGGGGTAAAGATTTGCCCCCTCCGCCACCAACTATTCAATCTACTCCACCAAGTAGAAGACAACAATTTGTCCCCCAAAGATAAAAAGGGCAACAAGGTATTGCTGTTGTGATTGCTCGAAGCCAATTCGTCCCCAGTGCTCCAAGCCTCTTTGCGAAATCTGTCAAGAAAAGTGGTAGTTTATACACACACCTGATCTCAAGTCTTAGGACTGATTAACTTAAGTGCAAATTAAGCAAAATCTTAAATTTTTGCATCATAAATTATAACAAGAAATATTTTTGTTTGGTAAGTTATAGGCTTTGATGTGCCAGTTGAAATGTTTTATTATTTTTTTTAACCACTGATTTTTTTTTTTTTTTTCATGTATTTTATTATTGAATCTTCGCTTAAGCGAACTAACAATAAGTATTCAAATCTTAAAACTAAGTAATTAATACTAGTCCAGTCAGTACCAGACTAAAATTTAAGTTCTCACAATAAAATTATCTTATTTCAAAGGATTCATCTAAGAGCAATAGTATCCCTTCTTTTCAGACGAGTGTGTCCACTATGTTGCAAAATGTTTCGAGCGATCGGATTTGGATGTGTTTTCAGCTTGTTTATATACTTGTCCAAATAATTAAAAATTTCGCACTTAACTAGTGGAACTTGCAGATCTTTGTAAATGCTGCTGTTTTTTATATACCAAGGAGCACCAGTTATCATTCTTAGAATTTTGTTTTGACGGCGTTGAATCTTTTCTATATTGGAGGCGGAAGCAGTGCCCCATAGTTGTATCCCGTAGCACCAAATTGGTTTTAAAATCGAGTTGTAGAGTAAAAGCTTACAATCAAGATGTAGCACAGAGTTTCTACCAATTAGCCAGTGGATTTGAGCAGCTTTAAGTTTCATTTGAGTCAGCTTTGCATCTATATGAGGCTTCCATGTAAGGCGGCGATCTAGGCGAATACCAAGATATTTTGTCTCAGATCGTTGAGGCACATTATGGTTGTTGATAGTGATTTGAGGGCACGTTTCTTTGCGTAAGGTAAAAGTTACGTGAGTGCATTTTTGTTCATTTATCTTAATTCCCCATAACTTTGCCCATTTCTCAACTTGGGTTACGTGTTGCTGCAGTTGGTTCGAAGCCTCTTTAGGGTCTTTATGAGTACTGAGAAAAGCGGTATCGTCAGCAAATGTAGACGTGTGCGTAAAACTGTTTGTTGGCATATCTGCCGTGTAAAGCAAGTACAAAATTGGGCCTAGTATACTTCCTTGAGGGACACCAGCCTCTATTGGTTGGGAACAACTTATTTGGTTTCCCTATTTAATCATAGATTGTCGGCCTGTTATGTATTTTTCTAAAAGGTTGAAAATATTATCTGGAAGGTTGAGCTTTAGTTTGTTTAAAAGGCCTTCATGCCATACTTTGTCGAAAGCTTGCGAGACATCGATAAAAAGCCCGGAGCAGTACTTCTATTCCTCAAAGGCTTTTCTTTTAACCTGTACCAACCTGTGAGTTTGTTCGATGGTACTATGTTGACTTCTAAAGCCGAATTGGTGATTTGGAATGCAGTTGTTGTCATTCAGGATCGGATTTAGCTTGTTTTTTAACAGTTTTTCGAACAATTTTGACCACTGAATTTAATTTTTTTTTGTTACGAGCTGCTAAATTTAAGCTTAAATAATAAAAAAACAAAACAGTTTTGTTCAAAATTTTATTTTTGAATATTTTTTTTTGCTTTTCTAATGCAGGTCCAAGTTTTTTAGAGAAAATTCATGCCATGCCGAAAAACAACATAAAATACAAGTTTTTACTTTTAATTAGAAAACTAACTATATAAATAATAACTAACACTCATAAAAAATAAATAAAAATGGTTTTATTTATTTCTAAAGTGGAACTTTGGAAAATAAATGCCACGGAAATGGTGTCTGATAGACTACCACGTGAATAGAATTGTGAGAACTATATCACGTCAGTCGCAGAGGGTTAAATATGTACTTTTGTTTATCCAAAACACATGGCTCTCGCTGAATCTGTTTAAGCAGTAAGTGCCAGCGAGGCTGCCTAAAAATTAAAAAAATTAAAGTAAAATAGGTTTAAAAAAAAAATTTTTTAAAAAAACCAAACAAAAACCAACAAAAAAAAATAATTTTTTTTTACGATTCTGAGGTGTGTGTGTTAAAAAAGCGTATGATACTTAGTTCACATGGGGATCCTTTTTGCCTTTTTGGCTGTTATTTAATAGCCTGATTGTTACTGCATACATAGTTTTTATATTTAGGCGCTGCCAAACTATTTGATAATTTTTCTGTATTTGTTTATTGCAGATTATTTTAATTACAGCAAAGTGTGTTTCTGCTCTTTTCTCAGAAAGCATTCTAGCTCTAAGAACAAAATTTTTAGGTAAAGAAAATAAAAGTATAGATACATAACATTATATATTCATAACTATCTACTTGAGTTTTTTGATTGAAGCTTATATAAGCCAGTTTAATCCCTTTTAATAAACCAATTTAAATTTAATTAATTTTTAATGCCATAGTTTGTTGTTATTTTATTTGTTAAAGTTAATTTCTGTAATACCATAATCTAGTTTAACTAAAAAGTTATGTGAGTTTTATGTACATAAACACATGTCTGAAGTTTAGCTGAGGTTAAGAATTAGAAAAGGTTTTTTCGAAAATATGTACCTTAAGTATGCTTTGTTATTATGTTACTTAAATAATTTTTTATGCACTATATGGAAAACAAAAGGAGATTTAAATTAATCTTTTTACATTTAGAACTTTGTTGACGTTTTCATTAAAGCCTTTCAGGATTAAAAAACTATTTTCTTTACTTGTGTGTAAAAACTACTAATTTAATTGTGTTTTAGTCAGCGTTCTATGACGGTTAAAAACACATTTGATGAAAAGGGGGTTCGCTGCTCTTATGTAGATGTTCCGGATTTGGAAACGTTACTTTTCATTTAAAGTATTGTAAGGTATTATTAAAATGTAAACGTGGTATTTGCTTGGACAATTTTCTTAAAAAGAGTAAACGAAAAGGATAATATAGAAAATTAAACTTTCTTTTATTAAATATAACATCTTCTATCTCAAAATTTAATACACAAATTTAAAGGAAAACCTTGGCCGATTAAGTGGAACATTTACCTCTTCAATTACGTGTGATTTTAAAGTTTCTTCTAATAATAAAATTTTGAATGTTTAGAAATTTATTAGTTATTTGCTAAAACCTTTTGGTTAATGTTTAATTGGGCTCAAAAAGAAGAAAATCCAAACACAAGATTTTTAGTTTTCAGTACAAACACAAAACATAGAAATTGCATCGCACCCTAAACTACCACTCTGATGGCCATATGCCTCAAATAAAAGTTACTGGACATTTGTTCAACCTATATATTGATATATGTATATACTTTTACTAACTTTTAATTCGAACTTTTTTGCAACAAAAGGTTTTGAGATCTATAGTTTAACTACTTGCAGTTAATAAACTTAAATTCCAATACTACTCGATGGCATATTTCCCCGTCATTTCTTTGCATTGCAACACACATTTTTTTAAATACATTTGTATGTTTGCTTAATGTGGATATGTTTTTACTCGTAACAAGCTCCGGACAAGTTTTGGACTGCAATCTTTGTAAGCTTTGCCTTAAGGTCTTCAAAAAAAGATATTTTAGACCCTTTTAAAATTAAAAAAACGAACGATTATGATTTCTTATCTAATTGATTACTTAAATATTTAGAAAAATAGAAGAACTTCATCCGTGTTTTCGTAAAAGTTTTTTAAAAAAGGCTATTAAATATGAAGAAATGCGTATGAGTTTTTTCCTTAAACTGGTTTTAAATAACAATAACATGCGAATTTATGTATATTGAAAACTAAGAAATTTGAAAATATCCCAACCAGTTAGGACAAAGTCTGTTAAACTAAATTCTCACATAATATATGTATGCAGATTTATTGATTAAAAAAAATTATATTTGTTTACTAAACGTATATACTTTGGGGAGAATTTTGGCATTCAATTTAAATAAAAATAAAAAAATTCTTTTAAGAATTCTGATATTTAGAACATAGGCAACTCGATGGGTCGAGTAAGATTTGCATTCGAGTCGAAGGCCAAAACTTGCCCCCTGAATTTCAAATTCTTTACTTAAATCCCAAAATATTTTGCGAAATTATTTAAAGCACCCAAAATAAAAAAAACAGCTTCAAATATACAATTAGGTGCTTCTTGCACAAAAAAGGAAAAATAAAGAGCCAGTATCTTTTCGTTAATTTCAGATATCCCGAATCATTATTTCGTCTTAGTCTATTGATATCCTTGAGCATTCGATTCAGATAGCCAGTCATTTAGACTGTACGATAATTGTATTGTTCTCCAAGTAGAAATATTTGCAATAATGTGAGTAGCGTAATTAACTCGGCAAAACAGCTTTCTAAGGGGAGAATAAATAACCATGTATGGGATAGCCAAGCTACCCTTAGGGCACTGGGTTCAAGCCCGGTAAAGTCAAGTGCGGTCAGAGACTAAAGATCAGCGCTCCAGAAACTAAAAGGTATTACACTCTGTTCGCTTTCGGGATACTAATGAAACTGCAGATAAATTGGCGTGAAAAGGACTATAGGCAAATGGCATAATGAAATAAGCCTTAATTTTTCCTCCTCTGTGCAAGTTCTCTAGTAGGATTGAGCCATATCAAGTCAATGTATATTAAGTAAAAACCAGGTACGGTTGAACACAGCTGCTTGTGCTAGGACGCAGGCGAGGAGTACCTACTCTGTCAATACCCGACACAAGTCAGGAGGCGACGATGCCTATTTTTTCTAATACATAGTAAACCACTTAACAACTATATCAGACTGGGACTTTCCCGAGATCCTGAGGTACGCTTAGGACCTTTAATGACTAGCGGGGGGTACTTTTCACTTCTTGTTCTTGCACAATTAATCTCTCTTTACTAGTTTTTTTTAATATTTTATAGCTCTGTCTCATTTTGCATTTAATACTAATCTTCAGTTTTTTTTTTCTTTATTTTCCAGAATAATGCAAAAGTGAGCTTTTTATCTCCGAGTGCAGGACTGACATTCATCACTTGTTATACGTACCTACCTACCTAGCTGACCTTCGATATCACAATGGGTCAATATTCCGAAATTAATTATCATAATATCATAATACTTAAGAGGGCAAAAATAAAAATTTTCTAACCTCAAGCTAGATAGGTTGTCCCTAGTTTCAAATCACGGGATCAAAATTCATCATCAAATTCTAAATAGTTCCAAAAATTTGAAAAAAGTATCTTATTGGCTTTCGACATTAATGTGGATCAATAGCCACTTATTCCGAATTCCTAAACTCATTACTTTACTTACTATGTTTAGCAATCAAGTTTGTTCTTGTGTTCTTATTAACTCTGTTCACAAAAATTCCACAAAACCTTAAATTTATTATTTTTAACACCTTAAACTTCTCCTCTTAGTATTTTTTTAAACTTATACAGAAGTTTGAGAAAATGTCTTTGCTTTCAAAAAATTTTTCCACACCACAGACTTATTTAATTTGTCTAGTCAATTTGTCGTGTAATTTATAAAAAAAAACAGAAAAATAATATCTTCTTCTAAAAAGTGTCAAAAGTATAGCATAAATTATTAAAACGGCCTCTACGTTATCTTAAATAAAGTTTTAATTTGTTTAATTACAAAATTATAAGGCCATTAAAAAAGTTATAAAAAGAGTTGAAAAAATATGCAAAATTTTTTAAGGTTAAAACAAATTTTAAGGTGTTTTTATTTTAGCTAAAAGAATTTATTAAATTTTGAGCAGTATTTTGTTAGTTTAATTACTTGAAAAAATTACATTAAAAGAGGTGTTTTGTTATGTTTTAAAGCTTCATTTAACATTTCAAGTTTAGCGACCATGAATTTTTAAAGATGAATAATTTTAGGCCATATTCTTTATATAAAAGTTTAACAATATTTAAGTCTCTTGTTTCGGTTTTCTTTCTTTAATTTTTTTTAAGAAAAATAACTGTAACTTGAAAAAACCTCTTATTAAAGTAACGTGCAATAATAAAAGTCATTGAACATACAAAGGCGGTATTTTGCAAAAATTTTGCAAGAACTATGAGCATCGACGAAATTCATAAATTAATCTTCAAGGTCATATCTTAATAAAATTTCATTAAATTTCTTTCTTATTAATATTGAAATTAAAATTTAATTCCTTCTTGTTTATTGCATTATATTTAAAAAGAAAAAATCAAATTAAGTATTCTTCACCTTTCTTCTGCTTTCTATTTGCTTAAACTGTGTTAATTTAATGAAATGAAAATGGAAATGTAAATATTGTTCTTTTCTTTAAGAGCATTCAATTAATTTATAAATTTGCTACGTTGTAGATTTTTCCATAAATTAATATATATTGCTTTAATTTTCATTAAGTTGAGTATAAGAATTCGAAATTTAGTTTTTTTTCTCTGAAACTCAATATTTGCTTTTAGTTTACGTGATAAGAAAATACTTAAGATGATAATAAAGACCCAAAGTATTTCATTATTAAACCCAAAAGTCTTTCATCAAATTATATGTTTGTATTATGTGTTTCAAGTATGTATATTTTACCATTTTGTTTCGATGGTATCCACACACGTACATACTTAATTATTCTTAAGTGACTGAAATGTGTATCTTTTGGTTTAACATTTTTCGCCTTTTATAAGTATTTATTTCTGCGAGAACTTAATATTTTGTAAATGCTTATAATTTGTTTGGTAAACTAGAAAAAAAAATTTTAGGTATTTATTTGTTTTGCTTTGGCTTTTAAAATTGCGTTTGCCCACGTTTGTTTCTTCAACCCTTTAAACATATATATGTTTATTTAAGTTAAAGAAAAGTATGAAAAGTTTTTTAAAAAAATATTTTTTCTTTATAGTTTTAAGGCTAATTGGCTTCATTTGTTGTGATATGATTTCTAATTGAAGAATCAACTTTAAAAATTTTATTGTCCTGACACGTTCACAGCCCGCTAACACTCCTCATCAGCAATCTTTGTTTGGTTCTGAGAATTGGTAGTACATATCTCCTATTTAATGCAAATTAGATTTAAATTATAACACAGATTTTTTTGTATTTTTTACAAAAATATATATTTTTTTACATACGAATGCTCAGTACCGAACAAGGGTTGCTAATAAGGAGCTATATCGGGTTCACCTAGTATCAGAAAAATAAGCTTTATTTAAAAAAGTTCTTCATTAAAAATCTTATCATAATAAAATTGAACCAAATGGATTAAATACTTTTAGGAAAATTTGTAAAAACATATAGAGTTGGTGGTTTAAAATGCCTTGAAGCTTGCATTTGTCGCAAGTTTTAGAGCAAGGTTTCAAACTACCCTATTTTTAAAAGATTATAGTTCTGTCAAATTTATTTTTCCTTAGAAACCGTAAGTGGGTTAAGAATAGAGCCTTTGGCCAAGAAGTCTCTTGGTTGGTCATAAATTTTAAAATCAAAAGGATGTGGTTTCAAACGAAAGCCACCTCACCTTAAAGCACGTGTTTATATATTTCACTACTTAGTCTTATCTACTTTAAGCACCCAGCTTTTGATACTGTTTACCAAATTTCAATAAGCCCCGTTTTAAAGATTTAAAAAAGCCCAAGCGTGACCTTTGTAGGAGAACTTGGAGGCTGTGGAAGCGATTTAAGGAAAATTAAAAAAATCTGTATGGCAATCCTATAAGGGGGCTGAGATAGGTTGTAAGTATATTACACAAAAATATTTCTGAGGAAAAACTAATGGGAGTCAGTCTTACATTGCACCAATGTAGGGGCAACTTCTGGCCAGTTGTACAGGTTCTTATGTATGAATTTTAGATAAATAAACAGGGTTAGTCAAGGTTTTTGGCTTATATCTCTGTCAGTTATTGCGCAATTTTGTTTGACTTATACAGAAATTTTTTGCAGGCACTAACAGCTGTTTTAAGCTACCTACGGGTCTTTGCGACATCGGCGGGCTTCAAAAAGTTGATTTTAGTCATAACACGGACAGACTGGCAGATAGATTAAGCCGCTGATTCGCCTTCCCTATCTACCAACAGCAGGAAAATATGTACTTTATGAGGTCGCAAGTGAATATTAAAGATATTTAAAATGGAATGGAAAGCTTAAATATACCCCTATCGCTAATAAGAAGGTTATAAAAAAAAAACGTAGCACACAAAAGCAATCAGAAAAAGCACAAATAAATAAATAAAACTATAAACAAATATTGTATTTCTATTTAAATACCAACATTTTATTCATAATAAGATTTTTGTTAAAAAAATATTTATGTGTATAAGTTGAAGCCCAATTTCAAGCCAACACCTCATATAAAAACTGTGTTTCTTTAAATCAATTCCATTTTACCATTCAATGACTTTTTATTATAATTTTTTTTTGCACTAGAAACATGTTATAAATTTATTTTTAATGAATTTTGCATAATTTTCTTAAAACAAAATTTTTAAATGCTAAATACTAAAACATATTTCAATTTTAAACGTTCGAACTTATTCAATCATTCATTTTTTTTATGTTTAACATATAAAATTAAAATTGAATTTTCTGATGAATAATATATTTTATTTTTTATTTAATATATGTATGTATAATAAAATTCGTCAACTAGAGTGTCCTTAAAAAAATATTTAAAATGCATCAATAAAATAAGGGAATTTTTTTCAATTTTTAAACAAACTTAAAATGCGATAAAATATTTTTTATTACATAAATGCCATGCATGTGCACTCTGCTTATGTTTGTGCACGCACAAGAAAAGCCAAAATTTAACATTTTTTTTAACACACATACACACACACGCCAACACACACACATTTCTCCACATACACACGAGCATACACACATGCACACACTCTACATTTTATTTGAACAACTGGTTAAAATAATGAAGTTTAAAATAAATTAAACCAAAGCACGTTTTATGCACTTCACCACCCTTAGTAGTTTTTCATCATATACTTAGTTGTTTTCACAAAAGCTTGTAGAGTTCAACTGAAAGTGAACAGTTGCATTACGGAAAAAATATGTGGAAAAGCCATATATACTTGGTTTTATTCACTACGTCCATACGGTGTTAATACTAGTGATGACATGTGGTTAATTATAACCGTGGTTATATCAAAATAAAACAGAGTAAAAGTTTTCACTATTAAGCTTCCTATAATCGCATCCATTTTAATGGATAACTGGAAGTAAATATGAATATAAAAGCAAACGTTTTTTTAAGTTTTAATTTGGCTTAACCCAAACAAACTCGTGAATTAAATTTTACTATAAAGACAAATGAAACATTACGTCACTAGAAAATTTTCTTATTGTGGGATTTTTTAATTATTAAATGTACATTAGTTAAAACAAGTAACTGCACAATTTTTTAGCGACATAGTTTTAAAAATTAAAAATGTTTAAGGAATGTTTAAAGGAAATTTTAGAGTCTACATATCAATGGGTCATATTTAAAAATATTTTTTTTAATTATGGTTTATCAGGTAAATTAATTTATTTTTATTGTGACAAGCCCAGAAAAAAACAAAAAACTTAAAAAGGATATAAGTGAGTTCCAGCTGAGATATTATTGTATTTTAATTTTAATTTAATTTGGATTTAATACACTAAAAAAATATTTATTTTTAATCAACTGAAAATCTATTTAAAATAGCTAAATATATATTTAAAAACCCTAAAACATGATATTCATTAAAATAAACAAAATATTTCAGTTAAATCCAGACATCAAAAAATTAACTTAAATATTAGTCTAAAATTAACCAGATTTTCTGTCATAAACACGATGTATCCGAAAAAATAACAAAGTTAAATTTTGATAAAAAGTATGCGACAAAATTAACTTCAACTGAAAATCAGTATTTTTGTTTGTTGAGCTTTGAATAACCCTTCAAACTAGTTAGAAAAAAGTATTGGATTTAAATTTAACTGTTTTTTCACTTAAAAAAAACTTTACGGAATACTTCCTGAATTTAAATAATATATTTTGTTAATTTTAATGATTATATTGTTAAAGATGAATATCCAGTTATTTTGAATAGATTTCCAGTTAATTTTACACAAACAATTTTTTTGATGCAGCTAGGGCAAGTGCAGAGAAATATTTTTTAAATAATTAGAATGAAATATGATTAATTAAAATAGTATATAAAGTTCTTCTTTTTAGTAAGGCTCTTTAAATCAATAAAAAAGCTTTCATTTTTGAATCGAGCCCCTAACGCTTAAAGGAGTCCTTTAAATATTAAATTATATACGGTTTTGAAATAACATTAATCCTTTTTTGACGCAAATGTGGTTAAAAGTAAGAAACTTGTACCAGATAAATTGAACTTGGTTTGAAAAAATCTTACTGGACTTAAAAACCTCCAATATTATAGAGCAAGTTACCAGAAAAATATAAAATTTACCTGTTATATGTGGAATAAGCCAATATGAGAAATTATATACGAGGCTGCATTCGGCCAACCCCACCTGGGTAAACCTTACTCACTTGTAAACAGGGTCAAGTAGTTTATTGCTTTGTTATAGGAGTCCTTAAACTAATATATTTGTTATTCAGGAAGTATTCCGTAAAGTTGTTTTTAAATGAACAGTTAAATTTGGATACCATAATTTTTTAAACTGATTTCAAGGGTTATTTAAAGCTTCAACTAAACAAAAATACTGATTTTCAGTTGAAGTTAATTTTGTCAGTTATTTTTTTATTAATATGTATATTTGTTAAAATTTTTCTGATACTTTGCGTTTTGCTGTAAATGACAGAAAATCTAGTTAATTTTAGACGAATATGTCAGGTAATTTTTTATGTCTGAATTTAAATAAAATATTTTATTAATTTTAATGAACAGCTTTTTAAAAGGGTTTTAAATGAATATCCATTTATTTTAAATTGATTTCCAGAGAATTTTACACAAACAGTTTTTTGAGTGCAGCTAGGGCAAGTGTCAAAAAATTTTGTTTAAATAATTAGTGTGAAATATGTTTTATATAAATAATATAAAGACTCCTTAAATCAATGAAAAAGCTCAATTTTCTGGATCAATACCCTTACGCTTAAATGAATCCTTTTAAGATTTAATTAAATACGGTTTTGAAACAAAAATTAATATTTTTTGACGCAAATGTGGTAAAGAGTAAAAAACTTGTACCAGATAAATTGTACTTGGTTTGATAACATCTTACTGGGTTTAAAACCCTCAAACACTCTGGAGCAGGTTACCAGAAAATATAATATTTACCTGTTTTACGTATACAAGTCTGCATTAAGCCAACCTGACTTGGGTAAAACTTACTCACTTGTGGAGCAGGGCCAAGTAGTTTAATGCACAGCTATGGGAGTTTTTAGACTTAGCCTACAAATAACTAAAAAATAAAAACTAATATATTTTTTATTAAAGATTTTAATTAAATTTTAGGTTTCTTTCTTGACAATGGAATCCTAAAAATTAAATTGATTACCAATTTGCCGCCCACGTCACAGCCATCACTTTGAATGAACTTAACAAAAAATCATCAATCAATGATCAAATTAAAAGAGACAATTTGAACTTGTGGTCGATGGGTAATGAAAGGCTAAGACGTAGCGCTGATTTTAAACCTCAACCCCACTAGGATGTCTTGATGGTAAAATTCGGTTCCAAAAACAACGCCCCAAAACTTTGCCGATAAAAAAACTTTTTATCGCAACATTTAAAACAAATTGGTATCTAAAAGAAGCAGATAATTTTACACATATAACTAAAGGTGAGTGGAACAACGATTGAAATTTTAAAAGAAATATATTTTATAAACAAACGATTATATGAATAACTTCCTCGAAAAAAATGATAGATCAGTAAGAATTGTTACGTAAAGAAACAAGCGGTTAATTAATTTAAGGAAAGGATAAAGAGTTAAAAGTAAATAGATTTGCAGAACACGCAAATGTTTCAGTTGCAGCTGGCACAGCCTATTTTGAAATTGTTTAATATAAACTGTAGATAAGCTCATAAAACTTATTTTTGAAGGAAAATAGTAGAAACCGTTTAAAAATTAAACACAAATTCTGAAACCGAAAATTTTACGTCAAGAAGGTCACTGTTTCAACATGCGCATAGGCCTTTATAGTTCTGACAAATTGCCTATTACACAATTATAGTTTGTTGTTACAAGCAGCTTTAAAAATGCAAAATATCTCCCATCTCCTGTGGTTGTTTCTAGTTGAGTTACTAAGAAAAATATTATTTTCATAAGTTAATTTTTATAAACGCAATAAAATCTATATTTAAACGTACTTATACAGTTTATCGTTTAACCTATTACGTTCAATGGCTTTATTTTATAAAACACACACATTCTCATTAAAAAATATGCTCTTATGGCTAATGCAAACAATTAAGCTTAAGTATGTACATTAAGCTTAAAAGGAGAGTTTCAATTAATTTTATCCTTTAATGTTAAAACAACTTTAGCTCAATAAAGACGAACGTTAGTTACCTTTAAACGATTAAAAAACTGTTGAAAGGCATTTGCTTAATAAAAAGTGAATGGCTTAAGCTTTTAACTTTGATGGTCATTACTAAGCTTTGACTTTTTATTATTTTAGAAAGAAGACATATTTAATTAATTATTGTTAGAAATTACTAGGTTGATTATGGCATTATATGACTTAGTTATTACATTATAATAAAACAGCTACAAACTTTACACAATGTTTTCAGGTTTATGTGACTTTTACACGTTAAACATGCTTTATATAAACTGATACATAAACTGCTTCGCCCTTATCCTGTGTATAATGTAACACTAGAAAGTATTTAAAAATCTAATAAAGAACTTAATAAACCTCCAATGTAGGAAGATAATGTTAGTGTATTTTTTATAAATATATATGTTTACATTTGTTAAAAATTCGAGTAAAAAAATACTAATACTTATGAGACAGGGGCTTACCATGTACAACTCTTTTATAATTTCTCTTATTACCTGCTCTTATTTATACTAAAAAAGGTAGAAAATGTAGTAATTTCTAATATAAAAACAAAGAAATATTATTTAAGAAATTAGTTAAGAATAAGACAAGGTACTTAAATTATGACCTTGAGTGTTTACCTTGTGTTGTCACAAGAATGTTTGGCTTGTAATTTATAAGAGAAGATTTTGTTAATTGACAAAAAGTTCTTAGTGCGATTTCCCATGCTAGCTCAGGCTTTGCGACTCTCAATTTAATTCTAATTGAAATGTTTCGCTACAAAAAAATTTTTTATTGCATTGAAGCATGAATTAAAATTCGTTAATCCTTGAGTTGTAATATAATCATATACAACATTGGTGTTAAGTTAGTTGTCTTCTTTGACTGCTATTTGGTTAAGGCAAAACCTTTTAGTTTTTTTAAATTTCAGAATCAATTATTATTTAAAATTGTTCTAATTAAAAAGCCTTTCCTAAAAGCTACAATTCTTAGGGTCGTATGTAGTGATGGGACCAGGGTAAATACCCAAATGGTAAATTGGGTATTTAAATGTAAATACCCAGGTATTTACCCAAGTGCCTGGGTATTTAGCCAAAATGTGGGTATAAATCAGAATAAAGAAAAATTTAACTAAATTAAAAGAATTAAATTTTTTATTATGAATTAGATTTTTTAAAAAAAAAGGAAATCATTTCGTTTCGAAACTTTAATCTTTCTAGTTGCTTCAGCATTGTTGTTGTCATCGCTCCCACTCATTACATTAAAATGCCATAAGCACGCTGATTAGCGGTTCTTATTAAGAATTGTTGTTGTGTTTGATGCAGTCAAAACTGCCTTATCTGAGCAAAACGCACTAAGAAATGTAAAAACAAAATGCACTTAAACAAAATATGTTCAAAATAAATTCAAAAATGCGTAAAATATGTAACAATGAGTATTTGTTATTCAAATGAGTATTTACCCGAAATTAGATAAATACCCGGGTATGAAAATGGGTATAAATGGGTAAATACCCAGGTCTAAACCCATCTCTAGTTGTATGTAAAAAAGGTTAAATTAAAAGTAGACTTTAAATACTGAATTTGTATGAAAATTAATTTTAATAACCTTTGTTAAATTTAAAATATTTTTGGGATACGAGCCTTAATCTTTAAAAAAAAATTAACAAACCAATTTGGGGGAATATAACAAGTGATAAGTGAGTAACACACGCTTTTTATAAATATAAGTTTGTCTGTGTTTTTTTACCTTAAATTGCCATAAAATTGCATGTTTTATGTTTAAAACCAAAATTATTTACTAATAAATTTGTTACAAAAATTACATTTTGTGCCCATCTTTGGAATTTTATTTCCGTTTTTATTTAAGATTATTTTCTTCCTGTTAGAAAGCCGTAGAAATACAAAAAAATGGAAACTATATATAGAAATAAATTTAAGACTTTACGATTTCCCTCAAAATAAATATTTAGATGTTGTAGTTTGTATGTAGATGCTTATCTCAGAGAAAATTTAATACAACTTATAACAATGTTCCCATCTCCCATTATATATATGATTGTGTCTTACTTTATATAAAATTGTCAAATTTATGTCTCGTCTGTATGTTAAATTCTGTAAATGTTAAATTCTTTATTTTAGGGCATATGTAATTTCTCAACTTCACTTTTAAAGAAGAAACTCATTTATAAGTAGATAAACTGGTACCAGACACAACTTAAAGGACAAAAATTAAAAGCTGTAACCTGCAATTAAGTGCTTAAGAAGATAATTTTAAGAAAAACAGTCTTAATTTAAATATGTTACCTAATTTCTTAAGATATTTGTTTTTAATCACAATTGAACATAAAGAATTATCTGTAGATATTTCAACCTTATTGCTTAATTCAAGTCAGTTCTTAAAAATAAAAAAAGAAAAAGGTTATTTATTTTTAACTTAAAACAAAAAGAGAGTTTAAAATGCTATACACGACAGACATAAACCTTTCAAAGTTATCTTGACATTCATATGAATATGAGTTACATATGATAAAAATATTATTTTTTAATATTTGAACTTGCTTGGATGTAGACTAATTTATAAATCTACATGTATTATTTAAATTTTAATTACTATACAAACTTCTTGTTTAGAGAATGTTTAAATTACTTTTAAATTACTTAAAGATTTATTCGCCATACTAAATTGCAAATGCTTAATATTCCTTAAAATTAAAACAACTTTTCCGTAGTTCCATTTTTAAGAAACATTACTATTTTGTACCTTTTTATCCGGTAACAAAACGCGGCAAGATGGCAATAAAAATTTTGTTGCAACTTGATATGATTTATTGTTATTTTAGAAAAAAAAAGGAATAAAAAAATTTGTTACAATTCCTTTAACAGAATATGGGCAGGATGTGGTCAATATTATGCAAAATATAGTTTAAGTTAGAGGCCACCAGATAAGAGTTGATCCAAAAGAAATCATCCGATGTTGTTTTGCTCTCGTTTTTTTTCCTTAATGAAAAACTAAGATTCGGTTTTTTTATTTATGGTTACTTGAACCACAAGAGTTTTATCAGCCAAGACCGGGAAAAATTTGAGCCGTCACAATTGATTGCTATACGGGCTCGTTTTATTGCATTTTTGATTAATTTGGCGAGAATTTCGGCCGGCAGATTCCCGCACTTGTGCCGAATATTATCCCTAAGGGGCTTCCAGGATCCCGGGCTTATTTACGTAAATTCAAGATTCAAAAAAAACCCTACAAGAAAGTCTGGAATGGTTAAATCGGGCGATTTGGCGGTCCAATGTAAATCGCCGCCTTTAGCAGTGTGTGTGGTTGCTAGTTTTCTGTTTGAACCACATATTTTTCAGTCGCGCACCGTCCGCTGATGTCGTTTGACTAGCGGCATTTTCAAAAAAATGGCCCGATGACTCCTCCAGCGTGAAGAGCATACCCTTTGATTTGAAAAAGAGTCTCATCGCTCATTATGAGGTGAAAGGTTGCCTCATCGCCCATTTTGATTTTGGTTGAAAAACTATCCACTTCAGTCTAGACACGATTGTTTCGCGTTCTCGGGAAGTGTATTACTCCATGGCTTGTTCACTTATGATTTACATTTGTCCAATTCAAAGATATCAAAACAGATTTGACATTGGCCGCTATTTGCATAAATAAGAGCATCTTCAAATAGGGTTATTTCTTTTGGGCTACCTTGTACACACAAAAAATTATCTAAGAAAACTTTACTTAAATCAAGCCATAGCGGTGTCAAACGTACGGTGAGTACGGGTTTTCTTAAATCAAGCACGAAATTTCTTACTCCAAGTAAAATTTTAAAGTACGAATTTCTTACTTTTAGCCACAATTAAGCCAAAAAAGAATTGATTTAAGTTCGGAACCGTACACTATTTAAGCCAAAAAAAGATTGATTTAAGCCGTAAACGGGATTATTTCTAAAATTAAATGTCATTTTTTTTGACTTATGGAGCTTTATTAAAGAAGAAGAATTTTATATATATTTTTTATTTTATTAATAATTAATATTTCCAATTTTAAAATTTCATTTTTTGTACTTACCGACGCTGAGATTCGAACCAGGGATTTCTACACTGCAGTACAAGCGCGTTACCTCTAGGCCACCGAGACACTTTTTTTCAAATGTAAAATAATATATTAAAACAACAAGCTTTTTTCTTCTTGATTTGTTGAGGCAATCCAAATAGGCTTGATTTAAGAAAATGTAAGTGAGGATCGTACTTAAAAATTTCAAGAAAAATTTTGGATAAATTCAAGAATAAAATTCTTGATCTTAGAAAGCGAGTTTTCTTTCTGTGTAGAAGTGATTTTTTTTTTGCAATTGCAAAGAAACAAAATCAAAATACGGCACAGCTGGAAACTAGCTTTTTTCTTAAAACCTGACTAAGAATGGCGCTCCATTTTTCCCGTAAATCGGTTGTAAATGCATTGATTGCCTGCTTGCTTGATTGTCAGTTAAAACATGTTACGAAAATGGGGAAAATGCACAGAAAAAACTGCATATACATATTTTTTCAAACAAACATTTTTTTAAAATTTTAATTTTTTTGGCAATATTTTATTAGACCCTAATAAAATTGTTATCTGATTTTTATGTCAAACAAAATAAACGAAAAATTAAAAAATTGTTTTTCTCAAAAGCAGTAATTTTTTTACTGAAAAAAGAAGAAATTTTTTTCCAAATAAATTTTTTCAAATCAAATAAAATTGTGTATCTGATTTTACAATTTTGTTTATAGGACCGAAATCAGTAAAAAATTTAACTGAGTCAATAATTTGTTTGTCTTAAATCGGTCCTGTAAACAAAATGGCCAATTCAGAGAGATATATTTGGAAATGCAAAACTCAAGTCACTTGTCCAAAAAATAGTTAATTCTGTTTGAGGTGTCTCGAAACTCATAATACCCACTTAAAAATGTGGATGCAAATATCAACCAAATAACAAGTTACAAATCATTACATGAAAAGCATTTTCCAAATCAAAGTAAAAAAAATACTCAAGGACGTCTTCTTTATATTTCTAATCTTTCGAATGTGCCTACAAGTGTCGTAGATAAGGGGATAAGATTTAAAACAATTAGACAGTAATCGGTTGTAAAAATTTCATTGCTCTGAAATAATTGGGGTGCATATCTTTAAATCAAAAAGATTTAACTGGATGGTAAAGGCATCGAATATATAAGATTTCGTTAACCCTCAAAAAATAAAATCTTTTATTTTTAGCCAAATTTTTAAGTTTTACCCATCAAATTTTATATTTGATTATTTAATTTTTTTTTAATATCCCACACAATTAAGTAAATTTTATTTCGAATACTTTTTTGTTTAGCAAGCACTTTGGAATTCTAATAGGTTTCTTCATACTTTTATCATTTAATCATATGACTTAGGCTTTGAATTTATCTTCTACCAAAAACATTTTAAATAATACCTGTTACGTGATGAAGTGCTAAAGTTTTTTCTACAACGTAACCATATATGTATGTTTAGTATTTATTTTGCATTAAGATTTCTAGCGAGAAAGTGATATCGATTAAATTCCTATTATAAGTTTGAAAATGAAACGTGACTGTTTTTGTTTATTCTTTCAATAAAAAGATATTCAAATATATACATATTTCAATAAATTTTTACACAATGGTGCTTTATATATAAATTATATATAAATTTTAAGTTCAAATTCTAAAATAAAATATTAAAGATAAAAGTAAAACCAGAAAAAGAGAAAAAGAAAGTTTTTTAACAACATTTTAAGAAGTACAATTTTTTCCAAAAAAAAAAAATGTTCGCTATTTGCATTATGCGCTAAAGTTTACAATATATGTTACACTGTAATGCAAATTTGGAATTCATATTATGTGTTTTATTAATTCAGGATTCTCTTAAAATTGTACGCTAAATTATAACCAAAGCCTTGAATTATTCAAAACTATATATGTTTTTATTATAATATAACATATTTTTTTAAATTCAGATTTTCATCAATCTTTTGGGTATTTAGCTCTTTTGAAATAAGATCTCACGTTCAAAAAACATTAAAATGATTGCAATCTATTTGTTTATTTTAAACACATAAATATCTAATGATACCAAAGGGAAATACCTAAAAGTTTATACTTCATAAAAAAATATGTATGTACATATGTATGTGCGTACATATACGGGTATATCACTGGATAAAAGCGTGGAGCACAAATGTATCAATAATACGATGCGTATGAGTAATAGAAAATTCGTTGTTCAAAAAAGGGATACTCATACGCCACGTGGGAAATTATTATGATGGTGCTGTAAATAACTAAAAGAATAAGCGATTGTTCTTAACCTGTTTTAAACAGACAAATATTATTAATTGTGGACTTATTTGAGGGTTTGTAAAATAACACTGTAAAATATTTAAGTTTTAGAAATTCATACAGAATATTGTCGGTTAAAGGCTTTTCGGGATATAATATAAGCAAGTACTTTAAAGTTTTTTTTTACAAAATTAAACTTAAAAATGCTTTAAAGGCAAAAAAAAATTTAACGCTGGGTCTCTCCTGCATGTCACGTATAGACATTGAGCTACTCGCAGGGTTATTAAGTATGACTGCCTTTAGCAAAAAAGCTCCGTTCACCCAATAGGACTTTTTGCCGAAATCGGAACCATATTTACAAAAAACTCACCTATTTTATTTAAAAAAACAAGAAAAAAAATTAAACGAACCACCGTTAAAAATTTTTGAAAGCAAGCAGTTTTAAATCTGCACCTGGAAAATACGAACTTTACATACACGATGGTGAGCCATATAATGGCTTACAGAAAGTGTACTTGAATGGTAAAGTGACAATGTCACAATAATATCAAAGAGTAGATTCTCTGAATTCAGTCCGTTGGATGAAAGATAGCTACAACCGGCATACAAATCTTTTAACATCAGGCTTTTTTGGCTCTTACGCCAACCAGTAACAAACTCGGACAGACAATATATATATAGTCTTAGTGCCTCAAAAGAGCATATGACCACTACCCTAGCCATGATATTAAAATTTTTTAGGGGATTTTTTTCAAAACTAAGACAAAAAAAAAAATATTTTTAAGGAGCTGGCAAATTAAGTTCCACTAAGAAACCAACAATAATAGAATGTGACAAGTAAACTTTGCACTGGCAAAGCTATGGTAGATTTGCACACCTGAATTTATATAAAATCAGGTGACTATCATCAGGACAAACAATGAAAGACCATAATGATCGTGTCGTTAAAGGCAAAAATTATTCATCCCGTGTAATAGACATACAATTAACCCATATACTGAACATTGACTTGAATTCTTTTGATCATTATGAGAATGAGGTAGAATGAGTTTTAGTTCAACTCTATGTAGCAAAAATAGTACGGGCTAAAACAGCATGGAAACTTGAAGCTGCAGAAAGAAAAGGGAGCAATGGCTTTCCCGCTGGATTGATATAAATCTTGGCAAAAGCACTTTTAACGTCAAAAATTCTGCAGCGGTATTGTATTGCCTGCTTCAACAAAAAAGCTGTAATATTCATATCAAAAGCCTTCTGCAGGGAAATATTAGTAAAACCAGGTGGGTTGTCTGGCTACCAAAGCAAAATAAACAGCAAACATGGCAACTTTGAAGCCAGGGTTAAAATAGTTGTTACTTGATTTAAAAGTAATAAGACACTGGGATCCAATGGATTACCTGGTGAACATCGGCTGGTTTATATAATCTAGTTAGAAGAATGCATACCCGAAAATATTATGTTTTGTGCACACAGAATAAGTCTCTGACTGAGTCAGCTACACAAGAATAAGTCTCCTCCACTTTTTTGCTAACTACTTTCTAGCATAAGATGTAAGAGGGGAAAACTTAAGCCAACAAAATAATTAAGTCATATTAATGTGGCCTTAGACCAGAAAGATCAGACTTAAGCCAAATCTGTAAAAAGATCAAGAAAAAGTTTATCGACGAACTTCATATTTTTTTCAACTACAAATCTGCTTTAAAAGACCCTGAAACACTATTCCCGTTTTCAGGATGACCTTAACTGCCACAAAAACATTAACTATCTTTTTTGCGATCTTTTTTAAATTTTTTCGGAAAACATAATGCAAAAGCACCAATCAGCACGTGTTACTTTCTTATGCTGCATTTAAAAACGACGAAAACAAATCTGCCACACTAGGTCTGGTAGCAAAAAAGATTAAGCCAAGCGGATGGCATCAACGCATAAGACATCCCTGGGCAGATATTAAGAGCTAAGGGCATTTTTATGTATTTTCGGTGCCGAGAAAAGCAAAAAAAAAAACACAAAAAGGACACTTTCTAATAGGTGTAAATTTCTTTTAAGTAGGCACCTTCAGAACAAATTCACTTCCCGACGGACACAAATTATCTACTCTATTTTAAGTTTTGATACGACCCGTTTTTTTGATGTCTACAAAATAAAGAAGCAGGCATTGATACAATTGCGGGGTTATGTTGGCCAGATCATGATATTATAATGTCTAAGACTTCTCTCGTTCGAATAAAATCCTTTTATTGAAAAACCAAAAAGATAAAAAATGTGAGCTCCAACAAAAAAATATATATAGATATCACAAAATATTGAGTCATCAATTGAAAAACAAGCTCAGAAGACAAAGGTCTTTTTTCTAAATATTCTGTTCTTTATTTTTTATTTTTATTTTTCTAAAATTAAGTTGCTAAACTTTAAGGAAGCTATGTATTATATGACATAATTTTTTTTTATAAAAATAAGAACAATTTAAGCAATCCTAATGGAATTACATATTCCAAATATCTTCCACTATTACCAAACTCTGTTGACACTTTAACAATTGTAAGTTAATTTTTATTAACTTGTAACATATTTTGTGGTTTCACAAAAAAACTTTCCTCAGTTCATCAGCAATGTTGTTTTCTTTATAAACGAAACAAAAACTATCATTAAATTACTACAGTTTATCTGACAACAAAAACAAACTAAAGAAAGATTTTCTTTATCGTCAACAATGTTTTTTGTCTTCCCAACAAATGTATGAAAAATTAGTCTACATCATAACTAAAGAAATGAACTACTTGTGGCGTAGCATACGGAAACAAAAAAAAAAAAAAAAGAAACTTAAATAAATGTTTATAGTTTTTTATTTCATTTGTTATTGTGGCACATTACATGTGGTTTTATAAATGGAAAAATTGCTATAATAATTTACCCCAATTGTTTATGTAATGTCAAAAAATAAAATACATATAATGACAGAGAGCTGATAAACTTAGAAACCCCAAAAATATTGTCAAGTTTTTTTTATTGAATAAAATAGAAATGTCTTTTTTGTCAAAAAGAATAATATACTTTGAAAATTAGCTTTAAGAATCATATATTTATTACAACTTTTAAAATTGGCGAATTCGCAAGGTACGATACAATAGCATATTGTATTATTGTCATATAATTTCACAATAGCATAAAAATTTTGTTGTTGCTTTTCATACGAAACTTGTTGTGAAACAATACAACTTTGTTTGATATGTTTATTGTGATGTCGTATTATATACAAAGTCATACGCCAAGCGCCTAAAACGAAACGGCGAGTTTTTTAATTTATTTTTAGAGCCGCTAGCACTCGCATCCGTTAAAAACGTCTATACTAAAAACTTAGGCAAAACCGCCAAAGAAGATTCCTTAAGCCGCCTCCGCCGGCAAAAATAGCCGGCACTGCTCTCTGACACATCAGCTGTTTTTTGTTTACGTAAAAAATAACAAAATTCTTGTGATTTTTTACTAAAACTTTGCTTATTTTAATGGATTTTAGAGATTCTAACCAGGTTAGATATAGACTATTTTGTGTTTTAATGGGTCTAATTTCTACAAATTATTAAGTTAAGCCAAGAGCAGCACCAGATTTATGTACATAAATATGTGTTTGTTTTTCTATCGTTTGGTCGTATCAGCTGATTTAGATTTTAAATACGACACCTACAAATATACGAAGAGTTGTTCACAACGGTCATATTTTTTGGTTGTATTATTTTACAATATATGATTTCACAAGACCTTGTGAATTCACCAAATATTTTACCAAAAACTGTAAATTCTAAAAACCCAGTAGAATGATTTAAACCTGTCCAAACATATCGAACGTTTTCGTTTGAATTGGTTTTGATTTCGGTTCCATTAAAAGTCGTTGGCACGACAAATGAAATGAAAATCAATTGGAAATAAAACGAAAGCATTTCAGTAAAACTTTTCATCCCAAGAAATAATTTTTTAAGCGAACGCAAATGTATTTGAATTGTCGACAACAATAAAGACAAACAAAAAAAAAATTATAGTCGGCCAAGAACCAAACAATCTGTGCTTTCATTACAATTAAAACTATACGAAATTGTGTATATTTAATACTTGGCAAAGACAGAATAATATTTAAAGGAGTCGTAGCAGAAAATGCCTGTACCGGTAGAAAATTTCTATATAAACAATATAAAACAAGTGCAGATCATCACCAATTTGAAAAGATTTGGTACGTGGTATTGTGCTAAATAAAGTCAAAACATCTAACAAAATGCGACCTGTACTGTAATTGCAAGAATATGGGGACACGTAGCTAGTCAAATGGAGATAAAGTCGCGCAAAAATCCTTTTATTGACTCAGGAAATAGCCCTGCAATATGGAAATCTTATAATTTTATAACTTCTACATTATAAACGTAAAGCAAGGCGAACTACAAGTCAAAATATAGTAAGACGGGTTTTCCTTTGTTTTAGTTTTCGTTTATCATTGCAGAACTAGCCGTAAATCTATTTTTTAAATGTTTAATAACAAGAAAATTTTATGTTTAGTTTTTCTTAAATTAAATGATCTATTTGTATGCTCTGTTAATCGTACTTTTATACTATTTTGTTACTATAATGCAATATTTTATAATTTTAATAAAGTTTTAATATAGAAATAAATTGAAACTTAAAAAAGGTTTTTGAAATATTCCATTGAGATTTTACCTGTGATTTTTATTATTTTTTATCTTTTGTATAGATTTTTATTGTTTAGGTGATAGATGATACATATCAACCTGTTTTTCATATGCTTTTTCATGAACGCAGCGTATCGTCATTATTTTATCGGTGGTTGGTTTTTCAGTTAAAAAATGTCATTGATAAGGCTTAGCTATATTGACGATTCCAGTTTTTAACCCTTTTAAAAGTTCACTAGATAGTGTTTAATAGCTATTCGAAAAGAGACTTAATTCCTAGTATCTGGTCTTAACTGTCTTGTATCAAAACATAATTTTCTTAATTTTTCTCCATCGGGTACTTGTTTTAAAGTCAGATTGTACATACAGTTTCAGAAACGCCCTCTCAGTGAATCGTCTCTTGTCTAAACTAGTTCAGTAAAGCAATACATTTTTTTCTCTGCTTCATTATTCCTGGATTACCGCAGGGCAGTTTTTTGTTTAAAAACCATAATCAGTGGTTGGTTGAAGGGTGTCTTCATAGTCTCTACTGCATACTGTTAACGTTTCCCAAGAGCATGTTTTCCATATCAACAGAGCAATAATAGTCACTTCTGGTTTTCATCATTTTCGCGGCGGTTATATTTATATTAATGCCTTTACTTTGATGTTGCAGCCTGTGACTTTATTCTTGAAGTCCTGGGCATTTTGGTATGCTTACAAACAAACAAGTTTCCAATTGTTCTACCTCCTGTAAAATAGATTTATTTTTTTTAACTATTACTTACTAGTTTTATATTTTTGATTTTTATTCTTTTTAAGACGTGTTGCTTTTTACAGCGGGGTTGCTCTATATGCCGAAATTTTTATTCAATTTCTTACTTGTGACTATCAATGCGTAACGCAGTTAGATCGGGAGACTTAAATGGCTAAAAAAAGTCCTAAAAGCGATTAATCAATTTTTGGGAGAAATTTTTCCAAGTAAACAGATCCAAGCTCTGACTGTGTACAGTCGCCCCATCCTGTTTAAACCACGTGTGTGAAGAGTACTATGGATAAACTCGCAGGTTTGAAAAAAAGGATTCCTTTATGATTCTTAGAAAATTTCTCCGTTGACATTCGTTGCCTGACCTCAAGAGTTAAAAAAAGATGATCCGAGACAATTGGATGAGGCACACTAAATAGTTATCCTAGGGTATTTCAACGATTTTGAATGTTTCAATTGAGAGTTGCGGGTTTTTGGAGACTATGCCATGTTTTGTTCGTTGACGTATCTTTTTAAGTAAAAGGGGGCCTCATCGCGCCCAAAAATTGTATTTATAGTGCGAGAACGCTAAAACATCGGCTTACAACAATTTTTGGGCAGTTCAAAGTTTTTCAGCTAATGGACGATTTGAACGTGCGAGGCTCAATCGACCACTGCAACATCGGGACTGACAAATTCGCAAAATCCGTAAATTCAACGGCGCCACCCTCACTTCGTACCGTTTATTGCTTTTTAAAAGAATCGTACTTAAAAAATAATAACCCTCCTGTATGTTTGTATGAATATTATATTTATTTTAATTTTCCTTCTTTTAAATTACATTTTAAATATTATACTCAAATTTTTTTGCCAAAAGCATGTGCGTAAAGACAATCATATAAATCAACACATTTTTGTTAAAAAAAGACAACAAAAAAAATTGTTTTTAGGTTTCTTGAACTGTAAATAAAAGTATATCGTTAGCTCAAATGCAACGCCACGTAACTGCAATTTCCAAAATTTTACAGGGAACGCAAAAACATTTTTTTTTAATTACAAAGGCAGTGCCTGTAAATTGTTTATTTTTTCCGGCATTCTCTTGAAAGGGTTATTGTCGTGTGGCTTTTAATAAAATATATTTAAATATTTTAAAACACAGATTCGGGACTTTTTTTAGTAACGTGATTTAAAATTTCGGCTCACGATATGACTGTCTACAAATGTGTTTCTTTTCCAATGATTAATTTTCCGTTTGTCAAATTTGAACACTCTCAATTACACATGTTAACGATTCTCTCGTGTTGCCTCTATTTTATTGCTTTACATGACACCTGTAATAATGGCCTTTTGGGAACATATGTACGTTCTTGTTTCATTTTGGTCCATTTTGTTTTTAACCACCACTTATCTTTCAAATTGCCATTAATCTTGTAATATATTTGGAAGAAGAAAATGGGAAGTTAAGAATGCGGGTGTTAAAAATAAACGTAGATAATTTTTCATTTTGATGCTTGAACATTTTCTTTAGATTTTCTGTTGCTAAGGTTGATATTAAGACGTTACTTAAAGAAACGTTAAGAGAATTTTAATTAAGAACACCAAAATATGTTAACGGTTGAGTATTTTCATTATATTAAATATTCCCATAATTATTGGTTAATAAAGAAAATATATTAAAAAAGTATTCTTGCTTTAAGCATTAAGCTTGCTGTGATATACTTAATAATTTAATTTGCCACAGGGTAAATTAAAACTAAAGAAGAAGGTTTGCAAAAATGTGTTTGAGCTTTTTAATAAGACTTGTTGATTTTGGTCTTAACAATAAAACTGGTCGTTGTTAAATTATTGTGTTTTTTGTCGAAAACGCAAGTCCTTAGTTTATGAAACACATTAACTTAACAACGACGATATCTAAAGAATTACCGAATTTAGGAGATCTCCTTGAATTTGTTCTGAAATGAAAAAAATTTTTTAGTTTTCTAGCTTAAGCACACGCAACTTTCTTAATAATACATTTTATTAAATTTTCTCTTTGATCAAAATTTTTTAATTATTTTGTTCTCTGTCAATAATCTTTTTTTAAATTAATGTTCAAGCTTTCATCCAAATTTTTTAATTATTTCATTGTCTGTAAATTATCTTTCTTTAAATTAATGGTCAAGCTGTTGGCTTTTTACAACCTTAAGAAGTTAATGATCTAAATTTTTTTAATATTTTTACTGCATTCTTTTTGGCATGTTTTGGCCTTAAAAATATTTTACTTTACTTTTGTTGCCTTGTCATTGAGTTTTTAGCATTTTAGCAAAAAAAAAAAAAAAAGAAATGTAACAATTAAAACCAGAAAAATTTAACAGTAGTCAACAAGGACAATTTGCTATAACAAGAATAAATTTGTGCCAAATGTCTTAGAATATCATAAACAATACCTCCTGTGATCAGTTACAAGAATACAAAGACAAATGAACTAAATAGACGAATGAATGATTGGATGGGTAAAGTTATTCTTAGTCTAAATACCTATATAGTTAAATAAGGTATTAGGAATAGATTATAAATCGATGCTTTCGAATCCGTGCGTTTCAAACACCTGTACAAACGTATTTGGGTTATCTTAAGGTCCTTGTACTCAATGAATGGACCAACTCAGGTTAAGTTAACTTAATGTTTTGGCATTTATTTAAAATTGTATTTATGATGGATTTGTATTAATAACGATACTTTATTATGCTGCACTTTTGTTTCAGGATACGTACAGCTGGATATTTCCAAACCATCGTATCGTACGTAAAACAAATATTCATGCAATAGGTATTTGCAGTCTTATTAATAAGATTGATTAAATAGTTTTGAGATCAAAAAAAGTTAACATAAGATAATGTTTCTTTTTTAGTTTGGTCTGGACAAATTTTGCAAAAAAACCAATACAACTGATTCTTCCATCGAATTTTAGTCTTTTTTATCTGCATGATCTATCACCAAGCTCGCATGCAAATGACTTCCTAGCTGGAGCATCCTCATTCATTCTTGCAACATGACTTGGTCAACGTAAACGTTGAATTTTGATACGTGTAACTATGTCAATGTTGGCAAACAGCTCAGAGAGCTCACTGTTTGTACGGCACCGGTACTCTATATTTCAAGCAGATTGGTCCAAAACTTTTCCGAAAAGTCTTTCTCTCGAAAACTCCAAGAACTGCCTCATATGCTTTTGCAAGAACCCATGCACCGCAAAGGGACCGAGGAAACGGACCCAAGTGGGCTGCACAACTATCACTTCATCACTTCCGCAACCGCCTGTTCTACCTTTGCTTCAGAGCCATAAATAAGCTCGGGTAGTATCAGTGTCTTGTATAGTGTGATTTTTGTCGGGATTGGCTTTACCTTCAAACTGCTTACTAAGTCAAGTAGATACTATATTGGCCAATATTGTTCTTCTTTTCATCTCAAAACTGATGGTGTTTGTTATGTTAATGGTGGTGTCGAAGTAGATAAAATTGTTGACTATTTCAAAGGTGAAGTCTTAAACTTCCACTGTCTTCCCAAGTCTACTGGACGTCTTGTGCGTTGATACTATCAGCTTTTGTTTTATCTACATTTACTGTCAGACCTACTTTGGCTGATTCTTTCTCGACTTTTTTAAAGGTGAAAGTTACTGCTCGCAAAATTATTTTTAGCGTTAGCGAGTAACATTTGCTGTTTTGTGAATAGTGTGCCAGTTTTATTCACGTTTCCGTCTTATTAAACCTTTTCTAAGAGAATGCTAAGAAGATCACACGAAAAACTGCCTCCTTGTGTTAAGTCTCATTTATTACTGAAGGGCTCAAAAATATTAATGCCTTTTCTTAACTGAGGATTGTGTATCAGTTAGGGACATCCTGCAGAGTCGTACTAGTATCGCAGGTATATCAACCTTAGACACTTTGAACGTAAAGAGCTGTCGGAAGCGGCTTTGTCATCAACAAATAGATGGTATATGCCGATCTCTCTTTACTTGGTATTTGTCAGGAATTGTCATAGTGTGTATTTCCGGTCGATGCTAGATTTGCCGGGTCTAAAACCACATTGATATGCCCCAATTATAATAAAAATAATAGAAATATGTATAAGAACATATTTAATTTTTATTTATTTCGCTTCAGTTTAAAATGTACATGATCGAAAAATCGAATTTTTTATTTTTACAATTTTGATGAAAATGTCACACCGGTCACATTTTCAAAAAGGGTTTTCCTTAAAAACAAAGTAATAAATACCAATAAAATACTTTAAACTACCACAAAAGTTTTAAAATTTGTCACGTTCTCCAAAACAGTTGCACATCACAACCTTAAAATTTGTATTCTTGAAAATTTTAATTTGTTAGAGTGCAGCGATCACTGTAAATAAAAATTGTGTTTTTCAGTGCCTATTTAGCACATAAAAACATTATATCCTTGAAGAAATAATAGCCATTTTTTATATTAAGTTTCTTATCAAAATTTGATTAGCCAGAAATGACTGCAAGTAATTTAACCATTGAAAAATTTCAAAATATTTTTTTTAAACAAAAGCACTATGTTCCTATTGCATTGTTTGTTTGCCACATTAAGGGGTTATTTATTATCCAAACAGACATGGCTCTGCTAGATGTATAAAATTTTAGAAAATGTGCGTAATTAATTGCATTTTTAATGCAGAAAATGGTAAGAGTGCTGATTTGTATGTTGGGAGTAATGATTCTATTATTCAGAATTTTACATTCTTTCTTCGATAGGTAGTCTTATCTTGTATGAATGTTGCTTTGGATTTTCATCTGTTTGTTATATTGAGCTTATTGGCATGTCTTTTGTTTTAATATTATTCTTAAGCCTTTGTTATTTTCCACAGAATATTGAAAATAATTTTTTTTTGTAGTTTTAATATGTTACCAGTTTCTATAATGTGCAATAATAGCCAAAATATAAATTCTAAGATGTATTACTAAGTACTTAAGTAATACCAAAAAGTATTTTTTTTAAATTACGTTTTACCTTTAATAAAAAAAGATATCTCCAAAATAAATCATGTGATGGCTCAGTTCTTTTAATTAAATCAAGAATCAAACATCGTTTGTTCGACTGTTTCTATGAGCCTTCTATGAAAGCATCTATTGTATATACTGATGAGTTTTTCCCGAAATTTTAATTTTTTTTGCTTTTTTTTTCTGACCAAACTTTTAGCAAAAACCAACATAACATTTTCTTATAAATTTATTGGGGTCCGTTTAACAGCTGCTGACAGCTACATTCAACTCTAAGTAAACGTACTGAGGGTTTCGCTTTATCAACCACGAAACTCGCATTTTATATTATTCCATATCCAAAAGAGGACTGAGCGTTTTTTTAACTAGACAACCAAGTAACTGGCCAACAAACTGAAACCACTGATCTGGGGTAATTGATTTTGTCACAAAAAATTAAAATTTTTAGGCTCACTGAATCTATTCTCAAACAATTTACCCTTAAAACTGGCTACAAAAGAGTACATTGTTAAAAATTGAAAAATATAAAGAATTAAAAAAAATTATTACGGCGATAAAAAAAAGCGAAAGAAAGACTCCTTATAAATATTTGGCGAATTCACAAGGTACGATACGATAGCATATTGTATTATTGTCATATAATTTCACAATAGCATAAAAACTTTGTTGTTGCTTTTCATACGAAACTTGTTGTGAAACAATACAAATTTGTTTATATGTTTATTGTGATGTCATATTATAAACAAAGTCATGCGCCAAGCGCCTAAAACAAAACGGCGAGTTTTCTGTTTAATTTTTGGAAGCCGCTAGCACTCGCCACCCTAAAAATGTATCATACTAGAATCTTAGGCAAAACAATTGTGTTTTTGTTTAGTCTTATCAGCTGATTTAGATTTTAAATACCACTTTTATATATGAGAGGTTGTTCACAACAGTCATATTTTTTGGTTCTATTATTTCACAACATATGATTTCACAAGACCTTGTGAATTCGCCAATTGTGATTAATCTATTCTCAAATCCCTTAAAAACCTGTTGGTTCCCAAAACATGCAGCGACGTAAGGCAAAAATAATTGTCTTGCAGAAGGGTATGACAAGGCTAGAAGGGCGGTGTGAGACTTAAAATAAAGTTTCTGAATCTCGTATTGAGGTGCTTTTAGAGTAACCGCAGCTTATGTATTTATGGATGCAACCTTTCACAGGCTTTAATCCTTCCGAGGCGTAGAATTAGTCAGTGAAGTCGTCAGGCCCTTAAGTTTCGTTGCATTATAGTGGTTCCTTGTTATTGCCAGACAACCTATAGATGCGCTTATTTTTAGTCTGGTTATTGAATACATTCATTTGTACCAGAAAAAATATTCTTCTACAGCTGATTTGAAAATTAAAAAAATTGCGTTTATTTTATATTGTGACTATTTTTATTGTGTTTATTTTATATTGTGACAAAGAGATTTTCTGCTTATTAGAAAATTCGCCTGACAAGAAATGATTCCTAATACTGGAACGGAGCCTTTGAAGGCAGGATCTTACTCACCCTCAAAGCTTAAGAAGAGAAGAAATATTTTTTTAAGTGCCCTTGACGAATTATGCAATAAGAACCCGCTATCCAAACCCAAAGCTGAACTTGCAAGTAACTCTCGATTACATTTTAGAAAATTATTTACCGACTGACTCTATGTAATAAAAAAAGGGACCTCTTAATTTTTCTTTAGCAAAAAAGAGAATTTATTTTCCTTAAAACAATTTTGTACTTATTTAAAATAAAAAACATGCCAACCAGCACAAAAACATGCCGCATATTAGCACTTGATACAGTTTCTTTCGCTTCTCCTGAATATTTTAAAAAAAATCCGAACAAATTACAGCATCATTTAATCCATCAAAAAAAAAAAAAAATGAAAAATTAATTAAAAATAAAAACAATTTACAAAATATGCTCCCACTTTATATCGACCTTTTGCACAGAATCGTTTTTTTAATCCCTTTTTCTTATAACCAAATGGTTCCTTAACTCTAAACAAATGGAACTGAAAATGGCCAAAATCCTTGAATAATAGTTCGAGGCTCTGCCCTTATTTCTGAAATCTTTGGGAGACAGTGATGAGGTACTCTATATGCCATCTTTATAAACTTTAAGTTAAAAGATCAACTGCATCAAAAAAATCATATAAAATTTAACTGCCGCTTCTTGGTATATAAAAAATAGCAATGATTTCAACAAATATTAAAGCTGCGCTAGTTAAAAGCACAGTATTTAATTATGAGGAAAAGTATTTTATTAACCTTAAAAAACTCAAAATGCGTTTGCCCTAAACATAACTTAAGATGGAAGAAAACTAGTTTGAAAAAGATCACTGCTGGTCTCAAATTAAATCACTGAAAATGGCGTTTGTGTTATTTTGAGATCTTAAACTGCCTGGGCTGATAATATTTGTAAATGTTTTAGATTTTAAAGTTTCTATTAGTGTATAGAAGAAAAAAATTAATTAAAAAATTTTATATATTGTAGATTTTCCCCCAATTCTTTTGTTAAAAGAAATCCCCAGAACTATGGTAAAGGAGCATACCCAAGCAGAAATAACATACATTTATTTATATTGATAATTCCACAAATATCTTAAAGAATTATTTTTTCTCAAACAGTTTTAGTTTTTATTAAAAAAACTTTTGCTTTAAGCATTACTTTCTTCTAGAAATTTTATTTGTTTTGTTTAACTTATTTATTTGAAGAAGTAAATCTCTTAATTTTTTCCAAATATTCAAGTGACACCATACTTAGTACGTGACTGATTAAGGAAAAAGTAATAAAACATGTATATTTTCAAAAGACTTGCCAGACGCAAGCGATTAATATTGCAAAAAGCAAACACACGTACACGCACATATGCATTTGAAACGCCTTAAACGTTCACTTACAGTAACCATAACAGCAAATATAAACGATATTTGTTGTAACCAAGAAACTAGGAGCTTTAACTTTTATTTTTATCGCACATTTATATATTCATTCGCATGTGTGAACATAAATACATAAACTTGGTGTGTACATGTACTTTTATTCACACAAAACTCAAATAAATGTCACAAAGTCTATTATGAATGCCAAATTTAATGCTATGGTAATTCTTTTATTCAACTTTGGAACAGTAAGTTATGCCCACATGCTGTTAAATTCATTTGTCCACAAGTAAGTTTTGACACTAATACTTTCTAACATATTAAGTTTCATTTGTAACTCTTGAAAGAACGCCCAATTATGATATTACGACTGCCAGCGTCCTTAGCGATAATAAACAAATCACACAAATTGTTATTATTTAATTTTATTTGCAACACTTTATTCATTGGAAATGTTATACATTTAACAGGATTTAGAAACGTTTTGTGTGGCAGGTTTGAAAATAAAAATTTTTGGGTTAAGTTTTTGCTATAACAAAGTTGGGTTGTCGTAGCTAAAGAGTATTAAATTTTTACCAAAAAAAAAATAAATTTTAAAAGAGAAAATAATAAATTTTTTGCTATAATGTATTTATTTAAATGTAATTTTGCAGTACATGATTATAAAAAACATTTACTTCTATTAAATTAATTTAAAAACGCGTATATGGTAATTGGCGTACCATCTATGTACGTAATTGGGACATTGTTGTATATTGTAAACCATTACAATTAATTTAAAGGGTTTGTTGTTGGTTAAGTTTGTCTATATGCATTTCATTGGTTCTTACACCAAATCATCAGTAGACTTCAACCACCCAAATTCTTAAAAAACTCATGAATATTTTCTGTCTTTATATACTAACCTCATCAAACAAAATGAGAATTACTATAAAAAACCAAAACGTTCAAGTTTTTTTAAGAATCCAACAAACCATTATTCGCTATTCGCTTGTTTTGATTTTCTTTTTCCCCTTACATTTGAATAACCATTGGTTATTACTAAATGTATTGAGGGGCAACCGAAAACAAAACCTTGTTGTTAAACAACACAATTTTTAAATTATTTAGGATTTAATCCCAATTTTCTTGTTAATTTATAGGGTTTGTTGTTGGTTAAGTTTGTCTATATGCATTTCATTGGTTCTTATACCAAATCATCAGTAGACTTCAACCACCCAAATTCTTAAAAAACTCATGAATATTTTCTGTCTTTATATACTAACCTCATCAAACAAAATGAGAATTACTATAAAAAACCAAAACGTTCAAGTTTTTTTAAGAATCCAACAAACCATTATTCGCTATTCGCTTGTTTTGATTTTCTTTTTCCCCTTACATTTGAATAACCATTGGTTATTACTAAATGTATTGAGGGGCAACCGAAAACAAAACCTTGTTGTTAAACAACACAATTTTTAAATTATTTAGGATTTAATCCCAATTTTCTTGTTAATTTATAGGGTTTGTTGTTGGTTAAGTTTGTCTATATGCATTTCATTGGTTCTTACACCAAATCATCAGTAGACTTCAACCACCCAAATTCTTAAAAAACTCATGAATATTTTCTGTCTTTATATACTAACCTCATCAAACAAAATGAGAATTACTATAAAAAACCAAAACGTTCAAGTTTTTTTAAGAATCCAACAAACCATTATTCGCTATTCGCTTGTTTTGATTTTCTTTTTCCCCTTACATTTGAATAACCATTGGTTATTACTAAATGTATTGAGGGGCAACCGAAAACAAAACCTTGTTGTTAAACAACACAATTTTTAAATTATTTAGGATTTAATCCCAATTTTCTTGTTAATTTATAGGGTTTGTTGTTGGTTAAGTTTGTCTATATGCATTTCATTGGTTCTTACACCAAATCATCAGTAGACTTCAACCACCCAAATTCTTAAAAAACTCATGAATATTTTCTGTCTTTATATACTAACCTCATCAAACAAAATGAGAATTACTATAAAAAACCAAAACGTTCAAATGTAAGGGGAAAAAGAAAATCAAAACAAGCGAATAGCGAATAATGGTTTGTTGGATTCTTAAAAAAACTTGAACGTTTTGGTTTTTTATAGTAATTCTCATTTTGTTTGATGAGGTTAGTATATAAAGACAGAAAATATTCATGAGTTTTTTAAGAATTTGGGTGGTTGAAGTCTACTGATGATTTGGTATAAGAACCAATGAAATGCATATAGACAAACTTAACCAACAACAAACCCTATAAATTAACAAGAAAATTGGGATTAAATCCTAAATAATTTAAAAATTGTGTTGTTTAACAACAAGGTTTTGTTTTCGGTTGCCCCTCAATACATTTAGTAATAACCAATGGTTATTCAAATGTAAGGGGAAAAAGAAAATCAAAACAAGCGAATAGCGAATAATGGTTTGTTGGATTCTTAAAAAAACTTGAACGTTTTGGTTTTTTATAGTAATTCTCATTTTGTTTGATGAGGTTAGTATATAAAGACAGAAAATATTCATGAGTTTTTTAAGAATTTGGGTGGTTGAAGTCTACTGATGATTTGGTGTAAGAACCAATGAAATGCATATAGACAAACTTAACCAACAACAAACCCTATAAATTAACAAGAAAATTGGGATTAAATCCTAAATAATTTAAAAATTGTGTTGTTTAACAACAAGGTTTTGTTTTCGGTTGCCCCTCAATACATTTAGTAATAACCAATGGTTATTCAAATGTAAGGGGAAAAAGAAAATCAAAACAAGCGAATAGCGAATAATGGTTTGTTGGATTCTTAAAAAAACTTGAACGTTTTGGTTTTTTATAGTAATTCTCATTTTGTTTGATGAGGTTAGTATATAAAGACAGAAAATATTCATGAGTTTTTTAAGAATTTGGGTGGTTGAAGTCTACTGATGATTTGGTATAAGAACCAATGAAATGCATATAGACAAACTTAACCAACAACAAACCCTATAAATTAACAAGAAAATTGGGATTAAATCCTAAATAATTTAAAAATTGTGTTGTTTAACAACAAGGTTTTGTTTTCGGTTGCCCCTCAATACATTTAGTAATAACCAATGGTTATTCAAATGTAAGGGGAAAAAGAAAATCAAAACAAGCGAATAGCGAATAATGGTTTGTTGGATTCTTAAAAAAACTTGAACGTTTTGGTTTTTTATAGTAATTCTCATTTTGTTTGATGAGGTTAGTATATAAAGACAAAAAATATTCATGAGTTTTTTAAGAATTTGGGTGGTTGAAGTCTACTGATGATTTGGTGTAAGAACCAATGAAATGCATATAGACAAACTTAACCAACAACAAACCCTATAAATTAACAAGAAAATTGGGATTAAATCCTAAATAATTTAAAAATTGTGTTGTTTAACAACAAGGTTTTGTTTTCGGTTGCCCCTCAATACATTTAGTAATAACCAATGGTTATTCAAATGTAAGGGGAAAAAGAAAATCAAAACAAGCGAATAGCGAATAATGGTTTGTTGGATTCTTAAAAAAACTTGAACGTTTTGGTTTTTTATAGTAATTCTCATTTTGTTTGATGAGGTTAGTATATAAAGACAGAAAATATTCATGAGTTTTTTAAGAATTTGGGTGGTTGAAGTCTACTGATGATTTGGTATAAGAACCAATGAAATGCATATAGACAAACTTAACCAACAACAAACCCTATAAATTAACAAGAAAATTGGGATTAAATCCTAAATAATTTAAAAATTGTGTTGTTTAACAACAAGGTTTTGTTTTCGGTTGCCCCTCAATACATTTAGTAATAACCAATGGTTATTCAAATGTAAGGGGAAAAAGAAAATCAAAACAAGCGAATAGCGAATAATGGTTTGTTGGATTCTTAAAAAAACTTGAACGTTTTGGTTTTTTATAGTAATTCTCATTTTGTTTGATGAGGTTAGTATATAAAGACAAAAAATATTCATGAGTTTTTTAAGAATTTGGGTGGTTGAAGTCTACTGATGATTTGGTGTAAGAACCAATGAAATGCATATAGACAAACTTAACCAACAACAAACCCTATAAATTAACAAGAAAATTGGGATTAAATCCTAAATAATTTAAAAATTGTGTTCATTACAATTAATTGTAGAGTTAAAGGGCTGTGAATCATAATAAGCAATTATCCTTTTAACCTGGGCTGAATTTGATTCATTTGTGTTAACTTCGCATCTATATGTAACTTCTATGTGGAAAGACGACCCAGGTAAATGTCAAGGTATTACGCCTCAAAGTGCTTATACATCATCCTGTTCTTTTTCTTTGTTCATTTATTTTTGTTCCTCGTAACTTTGTCTTTTTCTGCACCTATATAAAATAAAGCTCTTGTTTGTTTCAGAAAAGCAGTATCATTACAAAATTCAACCGGTGTGCTTGACTATTACTTGGCGTGCTTCCTGTATAAAGGATGTACATAATTGGTGTCAGAATGCTAAGGTCAAGTGGTTGAAGACGATTTAATCGGTCTCCTTTTTCTGATCATTAGCTTTCTGTTTGTTGTGTGTTTTGTAAAAGATTCGGGGCAAGGACAGATTTAGTGTAGTTTACAAGTATTTATGCAAAGCTTGAAAGCTATCTGTTAGGTATTTATAATAAGTATTGTAGTAATTCTTTGGAATTATGTTCTTTTTAACTAGGTCGTTTATATCTCGTTTTTTAATATCTGATAAATTCAACATATCCATATACGCAGAAAGTAATCTTTAAATGTAAAATATTTTAAAGACCAATAATTTTACCTTGGCTCATTTCGCTACGACAACTCAAAATAATGTTATCCTGTTTGTTACTTTAATAAAATGAATAAGGCCAGAATTCGAAATAATTCCCTTTAGTTGAAAAAACTTCGATCAAAATTGCTGAAACATGTAAGTACAACTAAAAATATATCTGTTTTGTTGTACTCGGAAGACATGGTGAGCGACATAATGGTTTTTTTTAAAGAAAGAGTAGTCAAAAGAATGGAAAAAATTTACAGTGGTTAGAGTTGATCAATATATATCTTTTTTTTTTAACAAAAAATTAAAAATTGAAAATTTTGAGTTGACGCCCTCAATGTCAATAAAGCCACAAATGCGGTAATCACTACCTTGCGAAATGTACAAAGATACTTTTTTCGAGCAAAAGATGCGAAAATATTATTTATTTCAGCTAACTTACCCTTTAAGGTAAGAGTAAACCACAACCATAATTGTAACCAAGCTGTCAAAAGATATCTTCAATGAGGCTTGCACCTAAAAAGGTTCCTGGGGCATTCACAGGAAAGTCACCTGTATTTTTTGCGTCATAGTTAAAATACTTTACAAAAGTAGTACAAACTGAATTAATATTTTAAATATTTATTATTAAAAAGTTGAAAACCAGCTTGAGCCCAAATGAAGAGAAAGTTAATTTACTTGGATTGCTCTTGTCGCCAAATAGTCCACAATATATAGTACAGGTGTATGAACTCAGCACTGCCTTATTTTATATCTCAATCATTTTTACACCAGTACTGTTTGTACCTAAATGTTTTAAAAGAGATTAACAATTTAAACATAAGGAGTACGTCAAGTGAAAAAAGTTATGTCTTCATAAAATCATATTTATTTGTGCTTAAACAAATTGTTAATGATATTGCAAACACTTTGTTAAACAAAGGAAACAAAAAAATTAACCGTTAAATTGCTAAATATGTTTTAAATGGCATCCTAAGCATACAATATCTATTTTTCAGTTAACAAGTTTTGATGTCAAGCAAAACATAATAATTTCGCTCCTTGGATTTTTTTGGAAAAAAAAAATTTTTTATAGCAATATATTAACCCCAATATTAAGATATAAAAAATTTTGCAATATGTTCCTGCGTTTAATAATGTTGTCTTACTTTTATCTAGGATTTTAATTTTTACTTATTTTTTTTTTAAGCGTAAAATTTTTTTAAGTTTCAAACTTGCCTTTAACCGCAAAAATAAATATATTCATCTTTCATACTTGGTATCATAAAACAATTAGCACAAGTCGAATCTTTAAAGACAAAAACTATAAATTTATTAAACTTAAAATTTTTCCAAAGAACGTTAACACAGAGACAAATCTTAAAGTTGGTAGTGGCAACGGTAAAAATGCATTATCTGTACGCAATGAGTTATAAAAACTAAAAAGAACGTACAATTCGTATTGTTAGTTATGCATTCATAAGAAAGCATCCTGTAGCACATAATTTGGCTTAAGTTGATATAATTTTTTTTAATTAGAAGAAATTAATATTTTTCCGTTAATGTTAAAAGAAACTTTTAATTTTGAAAAAAGGAGATTTTTCTACCAATACTAGCCGAGTAAAATGCATTTTCGAAAGCAGCTACGCAATTTCATCATCAGTACTCTTTGAACGGTAGTAGTGTATTTGGTTG
The DNA here is from genome assembly GCA_963583895.1 of Melanophora roralis. Classification (NCBI taxonomy): domain Eukaryota; kingdom Metazoa; phylum Arthropoda; class Insecta; order Diptera; family Rhinophoridae; genus Melanophora; species Melanophora roralis. Next base: position 98,805 of record CAUZWR010000053.1, on the reverse strand, counting down.
TAAACATCACAGTACCTTTTTCTGCCCATTTCTAATTTTAACTTTTATGGTTCAAGTTTCCTCAAATACTGTTTTAGTGAATCTATGTATTAGGAAGGTTACTGGCGGTCAAAAGTTAAATTTTTAATCTTTATGATATGGACTGTACACTGATGAATATGTCAGTTAGTCAGTAACTTTGCTCCTGAGTTTATATATGTAAACATTCAAATGTAGCAGTTGCGTAACACGCTAACAATAAGTAAAGTAAAGTTGCATCTGCTTAGAAAAAATAACAATATATACATAAATATTTGTTTGTGTGGATGGCTGTTGATGGTGCTTACACGCATTAATAGGGATGCTTCATTAGTAGATTTTTGAAAAAATTTGGTATTTTTTTGTAGGATCATTCAGATTTTAGTGCGTGTATTTATTTGTATCTTGTTATTATATAATTTTTCTTTACAAAATAATCCTCTTAAAATCCAATAGGATATTGATTCAATATTAAATTTTTGTGTTGAACAATTCTCTTTTGCTTAGCATAATTAAGTTTAAAAATTTCTAAAAATTAAGAAAGAAAATAAAATTTAATTTAAAGGATCTTTTATTCAATTTTCCTTTACACTTTGCAAATGAAAAGAATTTTTGTAACAACGCAAACTGCCTCGTCTTACTTTATCAGCACATTTCTGTAATATTTCTTTCAATTACGTTAATTCTTAATGCTATTTACCACTTATTAAAGTCTACAGACACTTTTTTATTTGAAATTTTAAATTCCTTTTCAATAAATTGTTTTTTGTTAATATTGTTGATGATTGTGCGGCTGGCAAAAGACTTTTTAGCTGTCGCCAGATATTTTTGAAGAACGGCAAAGGTGTGGTAATTATACCGATTAAGTAACAATGTAATTATGTATATTTTAAAGAAATTTTTTCACAAAAAATTTTTATTTTGCTTGTTTTAATGGACCAGCAATAACTTGAATGTGATAAGGTTAGGTTAAGTAGAACAGGCAGCCGTTGAAGGAAATGACAGACAGCTCACTTGGGTCCGCTTAATTCGGTCCCTTTGTGTTACCTGGAGAGGCAGATTGATAAGGTTGAAATAGAAGGAAAGAAGAAATTAAGAGAAGGATAAGAAAGAAAGAAAAAACAGAAAAATTAAGCAGACTTACCAGACTCTTGCGGGAATCGAACCCACAACCCTCAGACTGGTAGACTCGTGCACTTACCACTGATCTACCGGTGCACTTAACTTGGATTTAATTAGTCATTACAAAAAATTTAAAATTTTTTGTAGATATAAAGAAACAATTTTTTAGAAGCCGTGGCATCTCCGTGAGCCAATTTTGTTATAAATTTTTAATATACAGGGTGTCCCCTGGCGAGGTTTACTACTTTGCTTTGCCGCCATTGTGGTAAATATTAGCCTTAAAGTTCATTTTTGCAGTGGTCAAGTAGAGACAAGAAAAACTTTTACGGAAAAATATTCGGTAAACAAACGTGCTTTAATTGTTAAAACATTTTATCAATGATGATTGATTGGGAAGATGAGAACGTGAAATTGATGGGAAAAGAAAGGTGCCACCAAGACTCATTTTTTTATCGTGCAGTGAATAATTTCGAAGAAGGAGCGACACAAGCTGAAAGGCCCAAGAATGGAGCACAACGTTCCTCAAGATTAGCTGAAAACATAACCGCTGCTCAGGAAATTGTTCAAATTAATCCAATAACCTCAGTTCGACGCTGTGCTCAGGAGCTTTGTTTTCAAAGAACAAATTTGCCCACAATTTTGCATAAGGATTTGCATTTGTTTCCATTTAAGATTCAGTTAATACAAAAGCTTCTTTCAGGAGACCATTTACGTCACCGTACATATGCCAATAGGATGTTACAGCTCGCCCATGACAACTCCGATTTTGCTGAAAAAATCATAGTGAGTGACGAGGAATATTTTCGTTTGAGCCTTCGCATTCATTAAAAGTGACAGTCTAGCGTGCAATGTTGTCAGGAGAAATCATTGGACCTTAATTTCTTTAAACTGAAAATGGTAAAACGGTGACTGTCAATAGGGAGCGATATCGTGATATGATTGAAAGTTTTAAATAAGACAGCTGCATGCTTTGGGCCTGTTTAACATGTGGTATAACCATACAACCAGGATTACAATGAAATTACTGCAAAACCTCTTTTCACAACAAGTTATTTCAAGAAATGGTGATGTTGATTGGCCTCCACGGTTAACTCATTTGACTGCTCTGGACTTCTTTTTGTGGGGATATCTGAAAAGGAAGGTTTATTATATTAACAATTCTAGTTGCTAGTGCCAGTTCAACATTAAAACAATTTAATTTAAAATTTTTATGCTTATATGATAATTAGTTTGTCGCATTTTTTTTGTGTGTTTTATTTTTAAAATTATACTTATGTTAAAAAAATTAAAAAAAATTAAGGCTTTATAAGTTGTACAAATCTTTTATTAAATCATATTTTTTTGCATTGGGTTAAAAATGAATTTGTTAATGTAACATAATTTTTATGATAAATTAGATCACTCTAAAAATTTCTTTTTACAAAAAGTCTTATCTATAGTCATTGGCCACCTACCTCTATACAATAGATACAATTAAATAAAGAGACATCGAAAAGGCAGGATGCCCACTGACATTTTTATTATATTTTTTTCTTTTATTCTTATTGGTCTTTATCTTGATAAATACGGATGTATTAACTGGACGTGAAAAATAAAAAAAAATAAAAGAATAAAATCCAATAATAAGCAGATATAACAAAAAGGAAACAAAATTATAAGAAAACCCAATGGTTAATATAACAGATGAAGTAATAAAAACTAAATAATATTTTAAAGAGGGTGTTAGGCTTTTGACAGTATATTGAAAGAAAACATATTTACTAAACAAAAATGATGGTTTTGTTAAAAAGCATTCTAAACAACATTTAGTAAATAAATAAAGCAAAAATATAATTAAATTAATATGAAGCAATATTTTGGTAAGATTTTATCGTTATCTTAATACAGAGAAGTGCTAAGACGTATATTTTATGTCGAGGTATATTTGGTTAATTTTTATATATTAGCAGACCGTTTATCAAAATAAACTTATATCTGGTCTTATTAAACAATCTTAGTTAGGGCCTTTCTATATTAAGGTTACGATATGCTTTTAACAAGTCAATCGATTTTTTCTCAATGAAATTTTTTGAACATAAAAAGGTTGCTAAAAACTAAAATTTTATACACATTAGAGTTTAATTTTAACACACATATCTTTTAATGGCCGGCTCATATACATAAGTGTAAATCCATTCAAATGGCCACACGTTTTTCACTTTTATTTACCAGGAAAAAGAAATTCTATAGAATAACAAAAAAAAAAACAAATTTTTTTTTGCAATATAAATATTTGTTTATTAACTTCTTCTCATTTAGAATGACTTTTATTACAGAAAGTCACCAAAACATTCAATATGATGTTTGATGTTTTTATTTTACGAAATTAATGTTCTTTGTTGTAAAGTAAATAACAACGCAAACTATAACTTCTTTTAAATATCTTTTGTTACAATATTAACTAAATAAACTAAATTAGTATCTTTGTATAATATTTATTTAATAAAAACACACTCAAAAAATTTTTTCTTTAAAGCGTAGGCATTCTTGCACAATTACTTTTTGTAGAAGATTTCATTTCGATATCTTTTATAGTTTCCGAGATATAGCGTATCGAATGTTTTATAATAATTGTCGATTTGTATGGGAGCTACCCCTTTTTTTGCCCCCACTCAAAAAATTTTTTCTTTAAAGCATAGGCATTCTTGCCCAATTACTTTTTGTAGAACATTTTTTTTCGATATCTTTTATAGTTTGCGAGATATAGCGTATCGAATATTTTATAATAATTGTCGATTTGTATGGGAGCTACCGCTTTTTTTGCCCCCACTCAAAAAATTTTTTCTTTAAAACGTAGGCATTCTTGCCCAATTACTTTTTGTAGAACATTTTTTTTCGATATCTTTTATAGTTTCCGAGATATAGCGTATCGAATGTTTTATAATAATTGTCGATTTGTATGGGAGCTACCCCTTTTTTTGCCCCCACTCAAACATTTTTTTCTTTAAAGCATAGGCATTCTTCCCCAATTACTTTTTGTAGAACATTTTTTTTCGATATCTTTTATAGTTTGCGAGATATAGCGTATCGAATATTTTATAATAATTGTCGATTTGTATGGGAGCTACCCCTTTTTTTGCCCCCACTCAAAAAAATTTTTCTTGAAAGTGTAGATCTTTGCGTACAATTACTTTTTGTAGAACATTTTATGTCGATAGCTGTTATAGTTTCCGAGATATAGCGTATCGAATATTTTATAACAATTGTCGATTTGTATGGGAGCTACCCCTTTTTTTGCTCCCACTCAAAAAAATTTTTCTTAAAAGTGTAGATTTTTGCGTACAATTACTTTTTGGAGAACATTTTATGTCGATAGCTGTTACAATTTCCGAGATATAGCGCATAAAATATTTCACCAAATTTGTGCAATTGCAGGAAAAATACCCCTTCCCCTGGTCCTATCTGAAAAAAATTTTTCCATTTTTTAGGTCCCTTCTTTAGGAGTATCCGTGTCAAGTTTTGTGGCAAGAGTGACTATACTTACTGAGATATATAGGGATATATGCACGGATTTTGTCCTAAAAAAATGGGTTACTCTGGGTTTTCGCTTATATCTCGGTCAATAGTGAACCGATTTTGCTGATTTGAAATAGCGATTGTTAGCGGGATAGTTCTGATCGGTTGACACCATTAACTGGTCTGTATCTTTTTATTTGACTCCGGAAACTTGATTTCAACAGACGGACAGACGGACATCGCTAAATCGGCTTCCCTATCTATAAGGATCCAGAATATATAAACTTTATGGGGTCGCAAATGAATAATAAAGAAATTACAAACGGAATGACAAAGTGATATATACCCTATCACTATGTGAAGGGTATAAAAATAAAAAGGATGAGTTTCCAAAAGCAAAATTTTTTTTTTTTTAATTTACCGCATATGGTTCTAACAAAATTTTTACAAAAACAAAATAAAGTTTGTTTCACTTAAATTTACAATTTATTTATTTTTTTTTGTTTAAAACAGATCAAAGATAAAGCTTGCTAGTGTCTAGAGAAAACATATTATCAGTGCCCCGACCATGACATGGAAGCCCTTATAGAAAGCTTTAACTCAAAAATCGGACGGAAAAAGATCTTTGATCAAGCGGATGGAAAATGTAGCCTCTACTAGAAAACATCTAATAAAGGCTAGCATATGTTTCCACAAAAAAAATGGTAATTAGCATTACAATTTCTAGGATACATTCAGGAAAAATTTCCAAATGTTTATGGCTATACAAAAATATTTTTTCTCCAAACTAGCCTGCCATCTTAAAAAAGTTCCTGCCGAATTTTGTTTTGTGGCCAGAGTGCTTAATAAGAGTGGCTTAAATTTGCTATTAGTATGCATATGTATGTACATACATACATAAATTTATATGTAATTTTTCCAAAGATAAATGGACTACCTCATATGTTTGCTCATATTTCTATGTTTAACTCCGATAGGTTTACAATAAAAGAGTTTTCGTGGATCTTGACTCAGCTACGAAAAGCTTATTTTAACGGACCGACAATACAAGCATGGGTTAATCGACTTCACTCTCCATAATGATTAAGATCGTTTTTACTTAATGAAATCTTATATAAATTAAAAACAATTAAAAAAATATAACAGTTATATGACCTGTTTATTATCTAAATGTTTAAAAAAGCATTTATTTACATTAAAGTTTTATCCTCTAAAAAGGAACCATAAAAGCTAAAAAATACAAACTTAGTTATATTATAAAACAATGTAAAGAATTAAGGTTTTCACGGTTTTTTCTTTGTGTTCTTTTGAAAGTTAAACAAAATATGCAAAAAATTTTTTTTAAATTTTTTTTGTTGTTTTTGTAATTTTTGCTGCAGTAAAAGAAAAATATGCAAAGAATTTAAGAGGTTACCAAAAGTTTTTATGAAAATATTTTACAATGTTAAGGCTCAAATATGTTTTGAGTAAGAGCAAGTTAAAGTTTATATAAACAAGTTGATACTTATTTTAGTGTTAATAAGTAAAAAAGTTAAAGCCAGTCAATCCCAGTCATATAGCACCGTATACAGTATTTGAAAGAGGGCTTTATGAAAGAATATACCAAATATATTTGTATTGAGTAAAATAATTAGTTGGTGGCATAAAGAATTTTAATGGTTGCAAAATTTTAAAATGGTGAATTATTAACAAAAAATGTAACAAGCATCAAAAAAATTATAATTTTTTGAACTAATAAAAATCCTATTGTTTTAAGCAGCACTTTCAGTTGATTTTGAACAAATACTATCTTTATTATGTACTAGGGGTATCAGAAAAAAACATAAAAATATATTTGTCGAAAAATTAATTCCAATATTTTTTTTGATATTAGTTGGACTATGCCACCGAAGGGCAACACAAAATAGACAAAACCATTGGTTACCTTAACATTTATCCAGGAAATTACTAACTTGTGCAAATCCACATGATTTTGCATTTACTTACGTCTGAGTGTTAGTTTTTGTTTCAAGAAGTCATATTATAAGGTATATGTGAACATTTCTCTAAATCATTCTACTTTCAATTGACAGAGACTCACTTGAAAACATAATTATATACCTGCCGGGCAAACTTATCCCTTAAAAAATCATAAAATTCTTCTTTTATATATTTTAATTTCCCTCAATAAGTTTTTTTTGCAAAAAATTTATTACATTTTATATACTAAAAAAATCAACGTATTTATCCTTAAATTTATTTCACCATCAGCAATTTCGATTCACACTCCGTTGAGCGATTAGAAAATATGTTAACAATTATGATGGAAAAGCCTTTTTAACATTGTTTAATTTTTCCGTAACTGGCGTTGTTTAGCAAATTTACAATTGTAAAGTGGTGCATGAAAAATCAAATTTAAGCACATTAACAAAATATAAATTAAAAAATTAAAGCGTTTTTTAAATAATAATAATTAAATTAAATGGTTTAGTTTTCAGTTCAATGGATTTTATGTAATTAAATTACTAATTAGAAATTTGCATAGTTGTTGCTAATTGAAAATTGTTGAAAATTGAATATAAAAAATAAAAAGCTGCATATAAAAATGTTAACTCAAGGTTTGCCATTGAATTAAATAAGTTCATATGTTGTCTTGAAACATTTTACCAGAATACGAAACATATGCAAAAAAAAATCAATTTAATCTATATTAACTGAAAACTTTGGTATTTTCACGCAGCCATGTATAAATTTGTATTTTACTAAAAGTTTGCCTTTCTTATTCTTGAAATGATATTGAAAAAGTAAAACAGTTTTCAAGGTCTCACTCCTACCAACGCAATTTATTTTATAAAATAAATATACCCCAAGCTAATAATATAAAGAAGCTATGGTCGATTTAAAAATTGCACAAATTAAAAGCAAAATCGCATTCTAGGGATCAAAATAAGAAACTTTGCTGAAGAAACCATAACGCTACAATGCATTTTGACGTCCCGATTTTTGACGCGGAGGTAAAATTTTGAAAAATCTCACTTTGATCCGCTTAGAGTTTTTCAATTGAGTCAAAATGTATGAACGACCCGCACTTATTTTAGAGGGCCGACCCACTTATTCCAGTGGCACAACCCCTTAAACCCCCCCTGGGTGGGGTTGCCCATACAAACATTTCAAAAATCACAATTTTTGACACTTTACAATAAAAAAATAATCGATACGGCTTTGTTTTTTTTAGAGTTTATTTTTGTCTTTAGAAATTTATTTAGTCAGAATGAAATGAAAAAATTTATTTTGCTTAGTAATAGAAAAGAAAAAATTTAGAAACTCTAAAAAATTTTGGGTTTTTCTTTTTGCTTTTGATTTGTTCTTGATATTTGTCAAGCAATCTATTAAATTTAATCTATGCACAATTTTCGCCATTTCCATACCAAGTACTTCAATACTGAATGATTTAAAAGAAAACTTTTTTTGGTCTGTTTTAGCACGTTCGGTCAAATAAAAATTATATTTCAAGATAATTCGATGGGTTAGTAAATTTAGATCACTCAAATATATAGATAATGCTTTGAATAGTTGTAAAATACTGAATTTCCTATTATAAAAAATTGGTCTTAAATGCTAAAAATGAGAACCTTAAAACAAAATAGTATAAATGCGTACCTGATTTAAGGCATGTCTTTTACTGCATACAGCTACATATTGTAAACACATGAGAGATATATTTAATTATCTAGCTATCAGGGATTACCAGTATTTAACCCAAAAATATCACAAGATTATTTTTTATTTCTTTCTGACTAAAAAAATTACTATAAAGAAAACTAAACTAAGAAAAAAAAACATTTTGCTCATTTTTTCTTATAAAGTGCCAAAAATTGTGATTTTTTTAAATGCTTTCATGGGGAATACCCCAGGGTTGGTTTCAGAGAGTGTTTCACTGGCAAAGGTTCTTGTAAAGTGCCAAAAATTGTGATTTTTTTAAATGCTTTCATGGGGAATACCCCAGGGTTGGTTTCAGAGAGTGTTTCACTGGCAAAGGTTGGCCGGCCCTCCAAAACTAGTGGCGGTCGGTTATATATTTTGACTCGATTGAGGAACTCTAAATGGGTCAAGAGAAGTTTTTTCTTAAGCCCTCCATAATTTGAAAGTTTTAGTTAACTCTAACGTTCTACCTCTGAACACTCAGAGTAATAGCAAAGAGTCTGTAACACGTCAGCTCATTGAAAAGAAAAAAATTTATAATATTTTTATTCACTAAAATAGTTGGCGGCAAAAGGTCAGACATATGTACGAAATTTTGCCAAAACTGGAATCAGTTATAACTCAAAGTGTTTATTCCGTTTGCGTGCTATGTCAAAGCTTAGACCGATCATCACCATAAACAATATTATTTGTGTCATCTCCAGAAAAATTATTTGTGCTTATTTTCATTAAAATATTTTCAAAATTGCAACACGTAATTTGATTGAAAATTTACTCAGGATGTTATTATGAGTTCATTGGTTTACATGAAAGTGGGTCACAGACCAATATTTTCGGGCGCTACAAACATCTGCCCAAACGTATTTCATCAAATAGCAGCTTCGTAACCATTTTATATTAAAAAAATTTTTAAGTGATGAAAAAAATAAACTTGTTAAGTATACAGTAGGGATATGCTTTCCCTTAGTAAACTTAAGAATGCATGATAAACTAAAAAAGGCTCTATTTTTTACAAAGTACTGATGGAATAAAATGACCAATTCTAAAAAAGATTAAAAAAATAAAATAACTTCCATGCTCTAAATTTTGACCTTTTCCTTGGTTAAGTTTTATATCTTTACAGTTAATAGTCTTTTGAATCTTAAAAAAGTTTTGTAAGTCTTTGAGGCGCATAAGGCATGCTCAGTGCAACTCGTGTTGTTTTTTTACGATTGTCAATAATTTTTCAGTCAAGGTAACAATTTATGGTTTTTAAGGCGTCTTTCAAAATAGTTTCTTTAGGCAAGCTTTGAGTATTGCAAAATGTTACTTAAATTTGAAGAGGCTCTACTTTGCGTTAAGAATCTAGGCAATTTTTCTTTCATCGCTTATTATGTTATTTTTGAAAATTTGCAAAAATTTTTCAAATTCAGTAAATTTTCAATTTTTCAAAATTTAAAAAGTAATAATCGATATAAGATCAGTAAAAAGCGCGTGAGTCTACCAGTCCGGGGGTTGTGGGTTTGACTCCCACCAGAGTCTAAGTAAGACTAAATAATTTTACTTAACTTTCTTTCTATTTCTTCTCAATGATTTTGTTTCCGTCTTTCCGCACCAATTCTTTCTGTCTTCACCCATTCTTTATACCTCTCCAGGTATTACAAGGAACTGAACTAAGCAAACTCAGATGAACTGTGTCCCCTTTTTTATAAGCTACCTTTTCTACATAACATTCATCTTTGTAAGTAACACAATCCTGCCTGTGTAATCTTACTTTTAATTAACTTTAAACTCAACCAATTTCTTTTGTTTTGTTAAAATAGTTCAGGAAAATATCTTTACATAAAGTAGGTTACTTAAACTGTTTGACAAACAAAGTAATGCAAAATTTTTTCACTTTAAAATGTGTATTTAATAATGCAAATTTTTGTCGAAGGCTTTACTTTTTGCTAATATTTTACTAAAACAACAGCAAGCAGCTTAGAATCAGTGAAATTTGCTTTTTTAGAAGTTTACAAAATAAAGTTAAAAGTAAAAAGAGTCAAGAGAGAAAAAAAAGGGACTTGTTTTGTAATTATTTGTCGCTGCAAGGGAAGCCATTTTACGGAAAGTGTCAAACTGTTTTGTTTGTAAAGTTAAGTGACACTTTGTTTATTAAATACTTTTACCTGTACCGAAAGGTTTTCAGTTCAAATTTTGTTAATATTTGGTTATATTCTTTGTTTGGTATAAACTAGGAAAACAATTTTTAGCTGGTGGACTAAAGCAAACTATTTGTATTTAGTTGAAGCGTTAAGTTCACAAGAAAATAACAATATTAAAAAAATATACGTTGCCAAGGAATAAGCGTATTTTAAATGATAAAGAAAAAAAAGCTTCTAAATTTAGTTGAGAATTATTTGTCAACTTTTTTATAAAAAAAAAATTTGACTGAAAATAGTGTTAAAATTCCTTTTTGCTTTATTATGCTAAAAGTGTTATAATATTTGTGTTTGACTTGCTTTTAAATTTTGTCGCTTATATGGAAATAATGAAAACTCCAAATGCCCTTAAGACTCAAATTTTGTTTAAATAAACCCGTAAAGGAAGAAAAAGGTTTGTTATTATTTTCCGATATATAAAATTTATATTTTGGTAATTGTTTTTTATTGTCTTAAAGACATATAAGATGTTCATAAAAGAAGAAGATTAAACGAAATTTTCAGAGTAAATCAGTGGGAAAATTATATCATTCGATTTGAAGCGAAGTTTAAAAATGGTTAATTTAATTCCAAAATAATTCGATTCGATTTAATTCAAATGCCAAAGTTAATTTGCCTTCTGTATTTGTTTTATATTTGAATTTTTGAAATTGTTTATTAATATGTTCCAATGTCTTTGTAGCCATAAAAGGTAATACAATCAATGGATTTTTAATACAGAAAAAACCTTAAGTGCTTATTTCTAATAAAACCGAGCACAAGAGCTTTTTTTTAATTGTAAGTTGAATTGAATTTAATTTTATATTTCCTTTTTGACCAAAAATCTGATCGAAGTGCTTTTCTATATCATTTTAGACTTCAACTGAGTTCACTTACTGTCGTACACAATTTGAATAAAAATTTGTCCCCTCTTTTGGATTAATTTCTTTGTACTAATTTAAATATTCATCTCATTTCTGCACTTGTTTATTTAAAACATTTCTATCTGAAATCCTTAACACATAACACTTTAACAAAACAAATTAAAGTCTTAATTAGATTTCTATTCATTGTTCTCCACATTGCTGCAGCTTCTATATCTGCATATAATTTAAATTTTAATAACATAAAGCTTCATTATGACTGACTTTATAATTAATTTGTTTTAATGCTTTCTTGCAGCGTATATGATATAATCAGCTAATAAAATTCAAAACTTAACTCCATGCTTTACTTAAACTAGACGCATAACTTGCCATTGTTACGCTTTAATGCATCACTATAATACAATATTGTCTGCTGTATTGTCATCACCATCATGCTCAACATCATAAATCCAACTGATTTTCATCTATGCTTTTGCTGTATGAGTTTATTCCACAAAAAGTTATAAATTTAATGCGTTCAAGCGTAGTCACATGCACAATGATGCACATGTATGTATGTATTTGTGTGCTGTGCTTATGAATGCGTTAAAGTTTCATAATTTTTAGATATTCTCTTGCAGATTTCCGCATGATGGACTAATAAAATTTACGATGGGATAGAATAATATTGTGACTGATTAAATATTATGAGAATCATGTATAAACATATAAGAATATCTGATATGAAAGATTATATTAGATTGTAATAAATAACAGACGACTTTTTTTAAAACTTTATTTATTTATTTTATATATTTATTTATTTATTTTTTAATTTGAGGTGTAATTTAATCTAACACAACAAAAAAATACGTCTTATAAATGAAAGTGCTGGTGTAAGCAGAAACTTGTAATTTAACAAAATAATATATAAAAAAATATTAAATAAAATAAATAAAAACAAAAATAAATAAGAAAATGAGTAACATTGCATATTTATTTTTAAAATCTTTAGAAGTTAAAAATTCTAAAAAAAAACTAATTTGTCAGATAAATATTTTACGTAAATCCTTTTTTAACATGACGGCAATGCAAAAAACTTTAATATCGTTCGGCAAACTGTTGCAAAGGATAGTAGCATAAATAAAAAAATTCATTGGGACAAGAGGCTCTTATATATCTGTTGGCTTAACTTCCGTCCACGACTAGACCTAGCAAATTGAATCATTTTGTACAAATAAGCAGGTGTAAATTTTTTTTGCAAGAACCCAAGCATTCCAAATTTCCAAAGATAATTTTATCCCATCATTGATCATTGAATATAGAAAAGTCTTGAGACCTTTCCCGTAATAACACTAATATGATTTAAACATTTAAGTTGATTCTTAAATATGACTTTTAAGTTTTGCCCAAAAAATCATATTCTCATTGATAATTCCCAAATATCTTGTGTGACTTTGAAAGAATAACACACTAAGATTTCGAGGGGTTTATGACGAAGTACTTTGGTATTGAGTTATCAACTAATCTTTATAGATGTTTCTCAAGCCTTTGATAAAGTTTGGCATGAAGCCCTGTTAAACAATTTAAAGTTGAACTTACCAGTGAATATCTTTATCCTTTTGAAAAAGTACATAACTGGGCGACATTTTATGATAAAAAAAGGAAACTGCTTAAGCTGTCCTAAATCAATAGGGGCGGAAATACCTCAAGGGAGTATATTAGGTCCAATTCTCTATTTGCTTTACGAAGCAGATATGCCCACAAACAATTTTACCCAAACGTCGACATTTGCTGATGATACCGCCATTCTCAATAATCATAAAGACCCTAAAGAGGCATCAAAGCAACTTCAACATCACGTATCCGAAGTAAAAAGATGGGCAAATTTATGGGGTATTAAAATAATTGAACAAAAATGCACCCACGTTACCTTTACTTTACGCAAGGAAACTTGCCCCACAATTCTCATTAACAACCATACGGTGCCTCAACGAATTGAGACGATATATCTTTGCATTCACCTGGATCGCCGACTCACGTGGAAGTCACATAAAGATGCGAAGTTGACCCAGATGAAACTAAAAACGGCCCGAATTCACTGGCTTATTGCTAGAAACTCTTTGCTATGCCTGGATTGTAATTCTTCACAATTATGGGGCACTGCATCCGCCCCCAATATTGAAAAAATTCAACGCCGTCAAAAAAAAAAATCATAGGAATGATAAGTGGTGCTCCTTGGTACATTAAAAATAGCAATATCCGCAAAAATCTGCAAGTTTCAATAGTTAAATGCGAAATCCTTAATTATGTGGACAAGTATTTAAACAAGTTGGAAACACATCCAAACCCGCTAGCTCGATACATTTTGCAACATAGGGGACATACTCATCTGAAAAGCAGGGATACTATTGCCTTAAGATGAAACTACTTAATTAATTAATTTTATTATGAGAACGTAAATTTTAGTCTGGCACTGGCTGGACTAATATAAATTTAATAGTTTTAAGATTTGAATACTAATTGTTAGTTCGCCAAAGGCGAAGATTCAATAATAAATATATGAAAAAAAATATGATCTTGAACGTTAATAAGTTTAAAGGGTAAGTTATTTAAACAGATATAGAATAAAAGAGGTTCAAGTATTAAGCCGTGAAAAATGTTTCTTATAACATTAATTGCATTTGAAGTTCTACTTTCAAAAGATCTTTTGTCGAAATAACAAGCTATTATATTGCAGGCCGAACTGGCGAAATGAAATATTTTTTTAAGTTTTTTTGCCAAAGTATTAAATACCTACCTTTCTGTGAAATAAAAAAACTAGAATCGCAACCATATTGTTATTCAATTTAGCACTAAGATCTTTAATCAGTTCACCCATTCCGTATCAAAGCCTCTAGACTTTATAAAACCAGACTACCAGTCAGACAGTAAACTGTTTTGCACCAAATAATTGTCCTATTATTTCCCGATGAGATTCTCCATAATTTTAGATAAAAATGGAAGAACGTTAATAAATCAAAATTCGCTGTTCGATTTGAGAAAAGTATACCTTTCGATTATTTTTATCCTTAAGGGACATAATTAAACAAATGTTTAAAATAGGGCAAGAGAGCTTTCAAAAATACTATGCTAATACCGTGTATTCCAGTAGCATCCCATTTCACCGATAAAAAACTGTCAGGAATTTCTAGCAGGCAAATACAACGAAATCTAAGAGGGCGTAATATTGACGCATAACAAAGGTTGTCGCAAAGACTACTAGTTGGTGACTGAATCTTAGCAATCTAATGTTACTACTCCAAATATTAAAATAAATATCCTAGCTTCATATAGAAAAGTGACTCTGTCCGATACCAATTGAACGTATTTCTCTCGCCTTAGATTTGTTGTCAATCGCTGACAAAACCTTTGACTGTTAGAACATCCTCTTAACAAAATGTTTACGTGTTGTTACACCTCTCCAAGCAGATGTGTAAATATTTATAAATTCATTAGTTTTTAGTCTTTTCCATCACCTAGTTTAATCAGCGTTTTTATTTCCGAATTAAACCAAGGCTGAACAAGCCTAATACATTTAATCCTGATTGGGACAAGCGATTCAAAAAAGGTAAATTCATTAACATTTAAAAAATACTGAATTTTTTCCCAACAAATGTTATCAATGTAATAGTTCGGCATCACGTAATTAATACTCGTATTAGAATTTTTTTTTTTAATTTTATAGTAAATCTTTCTTTAACATCCCACTGTGAGTTGACGATACCAAATTGCATTTTGCTGTTGTTGGTTTTCATGCCAGAACTTTTCCTTATGTGTCTTTGTGCTTAGTCTTTCGTGGTCGAATCACATTTTACGAATGCCTAAAAATAAAATAAGTTTAAAATTTTCCACTTAATTAATACTTGGGGCTACTAGTTATTGTGCAGCATTTGTAGATAAACAAAATTGAGTTATGATTTTTGAAATTGTACAAGTTTCGAAATAATTGCAGTTAAGAAACTTTTAAGACACATGTTAGTACATATGAAAGTACAACTTAAAATTTAAAGTTTTGGCAAATTTACTGCTCAGTGTATACAAGTTTTTAGCGAGTTTTAAAATTAGATAGAAACAATAATGTTTATACTATAGGGCGCACAATACATACCTATGTTAATTTCAATAAATTCCTTCAGCAGTTGTATGAACGAAACTATTTGGTTTGCGGTAATGGTGATCTGTTGGCAGATTTATTTTTTTAATCTTGAATAAAAAAGGTAATAAGAATTAGATTGGACAAACTCGGTAGCCATGGAATGGCCTTAAAGCGACTTATCAGTTTTTGGAGGAACTTTTTCATGAAAGTTTATTGAAGCTCTGGCTGTGTGTGCCGTTGCCCTATTCTGTTAAAAAAATGGGACTTACATCAATCAGTCAGGAAGTCAGTCACTCATTCATTAATGCTGTTTCTTTATACATATTTAATAAAACCTCTATAAATTCTTTCATGGTATAAAGGTAACACAATTTTGTTTTTCAAAAAAAATTTTTTTTAGAAATCTTTTCAAAAATGTAATTTTAAAGCAACAATTTTATCTTTTAGATGGGAAAAAAATGTACCATGAGCTTGAGCACGTTTTGTCTATTTCAACAACCACACTCTGTTCTTGCTCCATGAAAAATCATACCGCAAGTAATGAAAAAAAAACTTCATCAAAAAACATTAAATGTGCATTTAAGTACATAATCTCTGAAAGTCACATACACATTGTGCTCACTAGATACGAGAACTCATAAATTATCGTTCATCGTTCCAATACAGTGTGAAGACAAGCGTTGATATGTGGTAACTTACAAGTGTGTTGTAAGAATTGAAAGGAAAAAAATATACAAAAAAGCTGCACTATTTAAGATATTTGAAAGAGGAAATACACGAGAATAAACCAGGAATTGTTCTACAAGTCTTGATGAATCTTATATGCCCCTAAATTTGTCATTACACATAATGCGGCCATTCTGCTTATAAATTTAAATATTTAACCAAAATTACGCCTGGCCATTAGAATAATTTTTAAAAAGAATTTACCTTAAAATAAATTAAAATACTTTATGCTAAACTTTTTTTTAAAATTACATAGATTTGTCTAGTCAACTCTTCAGGAGCACAATGCTGTCTTTGCCACAAAACTTATGCCCTATCTTTAACAGTTTTTATTATAATAAATTTATAAAGGAGATGTAAATTTTACTTATACGTTTTTATTGCAAGTATTTTTCCCATCGGACCTTAATAACTTTATCTTTCAAATTTGTTATTAAATTGTTATACTTCATATATAAATCATACGTCACGTATTACAACAATTTATGCATCAAACTTATAAATCGTATGCTGTAGTGGTTTTGGGCTTCACAGTCAATTATGTTTCTGTTGATTAGCAAGAGCATAACAAAAGTCATTCAATTTGGCTTTGAATTATTAAGAGAAGCATCATAAAAGAAACAAAAATAATCTAGAAATGTACAGAAATACGCAGAAATCAAAAGATTGCCTTAAGCATCGACAAACATTACTCTTTTAAAATAATTTTTAAAATTTAAAATAGTGTGTGCAGCATGCCGTTTTTAAAAATATTTTTTTGTTTTCGAAAACGATTGAGCTTTACATTATAAATCTCCCTACGGAGAATTGGACTGGTCCAAGGCACTTGACGTTAACGGTCCCTTAGGGTAGGGACTGGTTCTAGTTTTTGCATTTTATATGAAGAGAACCTGTCACTTTTACATTACGTTGTGATTGGAGGGGGTAATTGGTTCAAAACTAATACCTCAAAACGGGTTACAGGCCAATCCTACATAAGCAAATTTTGCATTTACTGTTTAAGATCCTGTTCAATCTACTTTGTTTGTATTTACGAGTGTGTGTAAACACATGTATGTTTACAGTATTTTTGTTTTAAACACCTTTTAACCAGTTACTTGATGTGTGTCATTTTAACCGATAACGACCAATAACTTTCGTCCAATTCATGCTTTGTGCCTGTAGCAGAACGAGTACCCCAATTGAACAAATTTCCCACAGGGATATAAAACTTAATATTTCAACATATACCTTCTGTATACATTTCCTTAATTCTATATCTGACTTGATGTTGAGCGCAAAATTAAAATTTCTACAGATCCAAAAAAATAATATTCTTACACAGTACACAGTTTTGGACATCCATAAAACTATGGGCCTAGAACCCGCTCGTATAAAAGCGAAAATTAAATGAAAGGCGAAAAAGGATTTAATAACAGAATCCCCTTAATGCTGTTAGAAAAATTTTTAAGGTCCAATAATCGAAAAATTTAGTCAACCTTAAGAAACAACCGATTATGGTATAAAGCGACTTATTTTATTTTCAGTCGCAAGTAACATATTACTAAGCGCTCCCAGATTTCCATATTGAGATATTCAAAGAGCAAATTGAATCAACCAATAAAATATCAGGTTGATCACATTGTGATTGACGGCAGCCATTCTTTAAGCATGTTGAGCGTTAGTTCGATTTGAAGTGGTTTATCGACAAAAATAACTAGAAGATGACAACGTTCATACTGAAACGCCGAACACTACCCACTCTATAACAACTTTTCAAAAAATGTCCTTGAGTACAGGAATTGAAGTGTTAATTACAAAAAATTTAGCTTTAGACAAGGGGCTTGAATGTGGGAGTTTTGTTCTGTGTGCTTAACATCCAAAATAAAAAAAAAAAAAAAAAGAAAGGACACTCTTCTCAGTTGATGGTATGTGGAGAAACTATCAATAAAGAAAACCTTAAACACTCTCACCACTCAGCTATTTGAAAAGTTAAACTAAATCTTTATTATTAATGTTTAAATGATATCTTTTTAAAATTTAATGTTATATTCTTTATAGTAAAATCAAATAAGTTTCGATATGGTCCATCTGCGCGTTTGCCCCAGTTAAACCTTGAATGTTGCACATGTCGTGGTATAAATTTAAGAAGAAAATTTCGTTTTGCATGTCATTTATTATTTTTTTATCCCTAATGATTTCGACAAAGGAATCAAAATGATATTTTAAAGTTACCTATATAATTGAAACTTTTTTATATAAATTTTTTATGAAATACTTTATTTTCGAATCACTTTTGTTTTATATCTTGATATGAAAATATATCAAAGCAAATCTTTACAGGTAAAAAGGAATATTTATAGCAATTCTTTTTAAAATAATCGTAATGCTGAATTTGAGTTATTCTAATATTCAACCAACTTTTTTTAAATGTATTTTTAACATGTACTTTTAAATTATCAACCATTGAAAAAATTATACTTATTAAAAATATAGAAAAGAGTAATTCTTTCCAACAGAAGTTACCCTGAATTATGCATTTATAAGCTAATTAATGGTACTGAGGTATTGACACTAATGCAAAAATATATAAATCGCTATTTGCCATTAACAGAGACAGATTGCAAAATATATAAGCTGATTTGTACTAACAGTAATCACTGCATTTGTACAATAAACGATTGATCGTGAACTTTGCTTTTGTACAATAAACGATTGATTGGGAACATAGTAGAAAGCAATAAAATAAGAAGGTTGTTCTAGATTGATCATGTTTTACAGATCAAACTGCGCAAAAAGAACACCACTAAAGCGTCGTTGGAAAGGTCAAGTCCTTGGCATATATATTAAAAAAATAATCTTATTAATTTAATTTAAAAAAGCGTTGTCCAAATATCAAATTTATTTTTTGTAAACGTCTTAAGCAATTAAAGAAAAAGAAATGATGGTTTCATTGTGATTTTTGTGAAAAAAAATATTTTATAAGGTTTTCTTATTTTAAATTTAAATTTAATCAAAAACAACGCAACTTTAATTCATCTAATTTAAAATTCATTCCTTCTTTGAGTTTATTAATAGCTTGACTTGCGCTCATTAACTTTTCATCAGGGGACCATTTACAAATTTGTGACAAAAAGCAAAAATCTGTAAAATTAATTATTATTTTTTAACCTATGTCTTTTTTTATTTTCTTCAAAAACTATTATTACTTACATCCCCTGGTTTTCAGATATTTTTGTTTTGAGTTAAGCTTTTTTTCTGAATAACCGAATATAAAAGTAAAGAGATTTTTAAAAATTAAAGATCCTAAACTAAAAACTTTTTTTTTTATTTTTTAGCAACCACTTTATTGTATATTTTATTATGTTCTTAAATGAATGGTTTTTTGTTACAGCTGTTTCAATAAAGTACTTATAAACTTTAGATCTATATTAGAGAGTATACTTTTAAGCCATTGCCTTACTTTTTTCTTTGCGCTTTGCAAACATTGCGTAAGTGTGCTAAAGCTTTCGTAATTATAACTTATATTTGTCATTAAATTTCATTGCACATTTTTAAAGTAATGCTAGTTAAACCTTCCTAAGCCTCCGTAAATGTTAGAATAAGAAGATGTTGAAAATAAAAACTGTCTGCAGGACTAACACCATAACAAATAATATATAAAATTTAATGTTAACAAAGGAAGAAAAATAAAAAAAATAAAAGTTAAGTTTAATACAAAATTATGTAAATTGTAAGTAAAAAAAATTTTAAAACTTATTTTAAAGCTAAGCGTTTATATTTTTTGTGGAAAAAATTATTTTTAAAAGTGACAACTAAAAATAATTAAATGTATTAATTTTAAAATTAAAATCTTTACAAAAGAAAAAAAAAATAATATTTACAATTTTGTTAAAGGAAAAATAAGGAAAATTTTGAAGCACTTAGTTGTCCTCAATTTTATTTTAATTTTCGATTCAAACAAATTAAACGAATGCTTGAAACATTAAACCTTACGGGTACGGTGACCATTTATTTCTGGTTCAAAACAGTACACTTTTCGTTTTTGTTTTAGTAAAAAGTTTTTTTAGTTCTCATAGTTTAAGAACCACTTTCGGGCATGGGAATCGACTTAAAATGACTTGCTTAGTTGATTTAAGAATTTCCGTCCTTCCGTCTTGTGTTCTTGTAGCCAAAGTGCAGGTTGACTTTGTAAGAAAAAATACAAAAAAATATTGGGTTTAAAAAAAATAATAATATAAAAAAATTAATTATTTAAAACAGTCAGATTTTTTAAAAAAAGTTACTCCGATTCTTTTAATGTTTTTTAAATCCATTTAAAATGTCGCTTATGTATGGGAAACATACTTTAGTGTGGTTGCTGGTTGCCGAAATTATATTACAGATGCCAACTGACGTCTAATTGTTGTCAATTCAAGTTACCAAATGTTTTACAATGTGGCAACCGAGAAGTCTTGGACCATATAAGATTTGTTTGTTAATTTTTACGTCAAAGCAAACAATTTTTTTCTTTATTTGACTGTTAGGATATTTCGCGATCTTCTTTATTTATTTTAGACAAAATAAAATTTTTTAAAGGGTTTTGAAATAGTATTGCTTGAATTGATAGCAGCATTAAAAACTTTTGTTATTAAAATTTAGTTTTTTATTAAGAAAACAAAATTAATTGTCGCTTTTTTATGCAAGAAAACGCAAAAGGCGATTATAGCCCAACTATTTACAAAAAACCTGCAGCTAATTGTATGGCTGGTAAACAGCAGTCTTTTAGGGATCGCTCAAATGTTCAAGCGACTATGCCGGTTACAAAAAAGGGTTCGCAGAACAAGTGCCAAAATGTTGCTGAAAAAATTAATTAAAAAATTAAGTGCAATTGTTGCTTAATAACAATGGTCCAATTATCTCAAAAACATATAAACGAAGATCTTCTTGTTTAGGAAACGTCAAAATTACTTGTAAAAGCATTATTTTCAAGAGCCAAACAGCAATCGTCTGAGAGATAAAATAATTGCTCGTGTCAAATAAACGCTTAGACTTCAGCTGGGTCGCTTTATGCATACTTGTATGTTGGGTTTGCTATCTAGTTTGGTGGTAACTTAACAAAAAATTTTAAATAGAATATTATATTGAAAAATCAGTACGATCAGTACTTTTTCTTAAATATCAGTACATTTAAGTACACAGATTTTTAATCAGTACACTTAACCCAAAATCAGTACATGAACTGATGAAATCAGTACGAATGGTCATCCTACTTATGGGCTCGAAAATTTACATGTATAGCAATTTTGATTTAAGTTTATAATTTAAAAATTGTTGCGTATTTCCGAGGTGTTAAAAGATTGTTTTGGAAAATCACCAAAATATTCATTAGTTTTTGAGTTTAAGCACTCAAAGATTTTATGTTTTTCTGCCAAGTACAGCTCTAACTTTGTATTGTCTTAGAAAGAAATATAGCAACAGTTTATATATTCGACTTTAACTCTGCTGTTAGGTTTGGACCATCTAAGTTTTTTTTTTTATTTCTTTTAAATTTGCAATGGTTTATTGTATCAACTTAAAATGCTTGTTTAGATATATTTGTCCATTCTAATGACTTTTAAACCAGTTACGATAAAATATAGCAGAAACAAATTTTAAGTTGCCAATCTTAGAATACGGACAATATTGGTCAGTTTATTTTGTATTTCAGTAAAAGTATGTTAGCATAAGAA
Organism: Melanophora roralis; assembly: GCA_963583895.1. Classification (NCBI taxonomy): domain Eukaryota; kingdom Metazoa; phylum Arthropoda; class Insecta; order Diptera; family Rhinophoridae; genus Melanophora; species Melanophora roralis. The sequence goes on along the minus strand of CAUZWR010000053.1, from coordinate 76,910 downwards.
GTAATTGTTATAGCCTTTTATTACTTTCGCTACAATATATTAATATTGATTTTCGAGTAAGAATTAGGACACCATTTAATGCAAAGTGAATGAAATTGCTTTAGTGTAAAAACTCCCAATTTCAGCATAAAAGATAAAAACGTGTAAGGTTTTATAAAAAAAATTGTATATGTTAACCCAAGGATAATAGAACACTCCGAAACACCTTTATCGAGTAAGCACAAGGATACTTAAAAAATTCGGCATTTTTTATATAATAAAAAAAGCAAAAACCATTGCGAAAACCGGTGTACTATTATTACTCCGCCACTTACTTTAAAAAAAATGCTGCTCAAAAGAAAAATCTTTTGCAAAAAAATGCTGCTCAAAAGAAAAATCTTTTGCTTTTGTAATATCGTGTCTTATAAAAAATATTATGTACACATTTGTTTTTTAAAGGGGGCAAAGTAGCAAAAAAAAATAATATCATTACGAATGTAATCAGCGGACCGCACACTTAAAATTTTGTACTAGAGCACATAAAGGATAATAAAAATATTTTTGTAAGTGGTACCTTACTTAAGCAACAAAGTACTCAAATTAAGTTTGAATTTTAAATATGTTTTTGTTTTTAAAAAAATTAAAGAAAAAATCAAGTATGCCAACAAGATTAGATTAGAACGGTTTTGCTAAATTTTAATATAGAATAATTTCCTTTAAATTTCCTTAGTAAGTTTTTTCAAAGAAATTTGCAAAGAATATTTTAATCTAAATAATATAATCTTAGCGGAAACATCTTTTCAATATATATATAAGTAAACCTACTTCAAGATTTCAAATCACGATTAAAGAAAACAGTAACTACTAAATTTGTGTATTAATTTTCTTAACATTCTTATCACTTTCAAAAATTTTCCATCTAAAAAAGGAAAAAAAATATGTAAATACAATATTCTATTTTAGAATGTGTCCTATTTGGAAGTATAACAAATGTCTTTGGTTCATGTCTGGAAATATTATTTTCAGTTTATGACATTTAAATTTTTTTCGCAATCCGTATCAAGGACAAGATTATGCGATATCATAATATTAAAAATAATTCCATTATTAATTGAATCGTAGGGAAACCAAAGGCAAAGACTTTAGACCTTTTATTGAATATTTTGTATAAAATATGAATAAAGTTGTAAGTAAAAAAGCTTTGAAAAATTCTAGAAATATATAGATGAGACTTAAATGGTTAAAATAGAGTTCGAAAAACATATTGATGCCAATGAAATTCTTATTAAAAAAATGCATAAAATATTTACATAAACACTCAAATTTATTGTTTCTTATATTTTTTTCTTTGTTATGTCACATATTAATTTAAATATTTTTGCTTTACTTTCATAGAATCCTCAAAGATATTAACATAAACAGACTTCTTTTTTATTAGGTTTAACTGTAGGTAAAATAAAGTAAGATAAGTTGAATTCAATTATAAATATAAAAACTTATCTAAGCATTTTTGCCTATCTAGATCTAATAAAAATAAAAATAATTGTTTAGTCCCATTTTTTATTAAAAACTAAATTATTAAAAAAACACAAAAAATATTCTATTCTATTTTTAAATTAAGTTTCAAAGCTTTATAATCAGTTTTTACATCTCAAAAGGAAAGAAAACTTGAATAATATAAATACTTTCTCTCAGAAACCAACCGCCATTTGTCTTGTTAAAAATGTCTTTTGTACATGATTGTGTTGTTTGTAATCAATATGTTATTTGTAAATTGTTAAAGTTCTTTAAATACATATATATAAAAACTATATTCGTTGTGTGGAAGAAGCCATACCTATTATTGCCCATATGCCAAAATTTAGTTCAAATTTGCAAACTATTATTATAAACACCCACATCAAGTTTGGAGAATTTAACTTTTATAGTTTTTGAGATATATGTGAAAAACTATTTTCGTTATATGGAAAATGCCACGCCCATTAATCTCTTTTCACTCATATAAAGCTCAATTATGTACATCAAGTTTAAAATTTAGGTTTAAAGACTTTAGCTGTAACAGTTGTGGAGATTTATTTTAAAAACTATCTTCGTTGTACAGGAGGTCTTACTCTCATTATAACCTTTCCGTCCATATTAAACTCAATTATACATTTAGAGAATTCACTTCGTACAGTTATTAAGATACACACAAAAACCTATTTTTGTTGCATGGGAGGTGCCAGACCACTTCTTTCTCTTTCGTGCATATCTAGCCTGATTATGGACATCAACAATTGATTACCATGTGTAAAATTCTGAGACTTCATTTATTATTCTCCGGAACTCGTTAACAAACCTTCAATTACTTGGATTCGATTTTTTCTAAATGCAAACGAGCACACAATTTAACAAAAATTAAAGAACACGTTATTGGAAATATATTCAAGTGAAACTAATTGCTATTTTTTTTGTGAGAATTTTTAAGCTTTGAATTTTTTATTTGTGCTTAATTGCCTTTTCTGCAACGTTAAACACTTCAAAAAAAGTTTTTTTTCAAAGACTTGACAGAGTTAAATTTAATGAAGGAGTTAATAAAAAAAATTTCTAAATAAAAATAAGTGTTTAGAAAAACTAAATGTTTGTTTCAAAAGTAATTAATCTTCCCACTAGGCAGTTTAACAAACTGTGATTTTTTTTTCTTAATGCTTAGTTGGTTTTTTTAAACAATTGTTATTTTAAAACAAGTAAGAACGCTATATTCGGCTGTGCCGAATCTTATATACCCTTCACATTGGCCTTTAAGAACCCCTAACTTTTTTATTTTTATTTAGTTTTTTATTTATGAATTTTCTCTTATTTTTAAATAGGGATTGGTATCATAATTTAACCCCCTTAGGGTGACTAGGGACGGTGTAGGTGTGTTAACCCTAATTTTTTAAAATATTGTTTGGTAACCCCTTAGGGGGTGGTGATATGGAGTAAGTATGTGTTAGGAAAATGTTTGCAAGTGAAAATGAGTTGGAGTCAGTTCTACATTTGATCTATCCACAGGCACTCTGAAAGTTGTAGGGAGGGATTTATAAAAATTTTACCAAGCTTTTTATGGGAGCCCCTTAGGCGATGGAGATAGGGGGAAAGTATATTCTAGGTTATGTTTGGGAGGCAAAACTTATGGGGTTTGGTCGTACACTTTTTTTCTCTATGGCCGACTCCGAGGAAGTAACGAACGTTTTACATAATTTTTGTAAATTTTTAAGAAATATGTTTGAGAGGGTCTGTGATATATTTTATTCCTCCACAAGCGGTCGCGGGGAAGTTGCAGGGGTTTTTACCTAATTTTTTTCAAATTTTGTATGGTGGTGCAAATAAGGAGCAAGAATGTGCTAAGAAAATGTTTGCAAAGGAAAATGGGTTGGGGTCAGTCCTACATTTGATCTATCCATGGGCAACCTTGAAGCTGTAGGGAGGGATTAACTACAATTTTATCAAACTTTGTATGAGAGTCCCTTAGATGATGGAGATAGTGGGTAGAAATATTCAAGGAATATATTTGGGAGCTAAAACTAATGGGGGTTGGTCGTACACTTTATTTCTCTAAGGTTGACTCTGGGGAAACTATAGGCTTTTTTACATCACTTTTGTAAATTTTTTATGGCAACCGTTTAGGTGATTTAGACAGGAGGTAAAAATGTTGTCTAACCGCGCTACTGCTAGAAAACTTGTCGAAGTCCAAGAGTTATAAACAAAGGAAAGATACATTAAAAAGTTCCACCACGAGATAGACCAGACAAACGTTTTCATATCATCAATGGTCCGGATGGATAACTACGTTTGGGAAATTTTAGGAAATTTTTAGCCTCATTCTTTTAATTTTTCAACACGACAACGCCCTCGTCCACACTGCTCGTGTTTTGTTAAGGTGGTGGCCGAAAGATAAAGGCGTTTAAATATTAACGTGGAAACCATATTCCAAAGATCTTAACATTATTGAATACGTGTACAGGTAGCTTAAAGGCAAAGTTTATAAAGAAGGAATGCAGTTATCTACAAAGGATGAGTTAAGGATGCAATCGGCCTGGCCTGACATTTTTTAAGTGGCATAAAATCTCTAAACAATTTAATGCAAACTCTAAATTTCGAAATTAACTCCAGCAAAGGAGGTCATGCACAGCATTAGATATTGCAAAATAATACAAATATTTCAATTAAAAACACAGTATAGACTTGCTAACAGCTTTATCCTTATCTTCCAATCTTATGTATCGATTACGTTTCCGCCAGTTTCCGAAATTTTATTACAGATGGCAACTGACGACTTACAATTGTCAATTTTAATAAACTAAAATTGGGTTCCTGAACATAATCAACCTATTAAGCCCGTAATTTGATTAGGTCAGTTCATTTGATTAAAAGCTTGTAATTGGGCACTCATACATACATACATGCATATACGAACGTATAAAAATTTAACTCCTCGACCAATAACAAAACTTTATTTCAAATAACAATATTTTAACCTCTTTAAAAATGCTTTCAAGCATATTAATTTAGAGCAAATTGGAAACTGTAAACGATTTCTTTTTCTTTGATTAACTACTACCAGAGTTGGGCAAAATACATGCTTTGCTGTATTTGAAATACAAAATACTTCTTCCGCTTGTATTTCAAATACAAAATACCAAATACTTTCGAGTATTTTAAATACAAAATACAAAATACAGTATTTTAGTATCTTTTATTTGAAATACAAAATACAAAATACATTTATAACCATTAATCATGAACACAAGATTTTTAAAAGTTTAATCAGATACGCAGCCACTTGTTGAAGAAAATATAAATGGGCTAGAAATGACGAAGAAAAATGCGATCTGTTCGCAAGCCATTTAAGGAACGTCTTCACTCCTAATTCATGCACTGACGTGAGAGAATCACCGCCTGTTGTAGCCAGACGTCCTGTAGAAATACGTTTCCGATTTTCAGATGTTATAGAGGCTATCGCTAACCTAAATGACAAAAAAGCTCCTGGCGTTGATAAAATAAGCAACAAAATGCTTTTAGAGCTACCCTTTACAGGTAAAAGAATTATTCTTTTTGTTTTTAATGCCATAATTCGGCTTGAACACTTTCCGCCAATATGGAAAGTTGCCTTAATAAAGATGATTCCTAAGCCGGGAAAAGATCCTTCGAAGGTGGAGTCTTATAGGCCTGTAAGTTTGTTACCAACTTTGGCGAAACTGTTCGAAAAGCTACTTAAAAACAAGCTTACTTCGATCCTGAATGACAACAACTGCATTCCAGATCACCAATTTGGTTTTAGAAGTCAACATAGTACAATCGAACAAACTCACAGACTGGTGCAGGTTATAAGAAAAGCTTTTGAGGAAAAGATGTACTGCTCAGCGCTTTTATTGATGTCTCTCAAGCATTCGATAAACATGGCACGAAGGCCTGTTAATCAAAGTGAAACTCTATCTACCAGCTAATATTTCAATCCTGCTAGAAAAATACTTAACCGGCAGACAATTTATGATCAAAGAGGGAAACCAAATAAGTTGTTCCCAATCAATAGGGGCTAGTGTACCACAAGGAAGTCCAATTTTGTACTTGCTTTACACAGCAGATATGCCAACCAACTGTTTAAAGCACACGTCTACATTTGCTGATGATACCGCTTTTCTCAGTATTCATAAAGACCCTAAAGAGGCTTCGAGTCAACTGCAGCAACACGTAAGCCAAGTTGAGAAATGGGCAAAATTATGGGGAATAAAAATTAATGAGCAAAAATGTACTCACACAACTTTTACCTTGCGCAAAGAAACGTGCCCTCCAATCACTATTAACAACCACTTGGTGCCTCAACGATCAGAAACAAAATATCTTGGTATTCATTTGGATCGCCGCCTCACATGGAAGCCTCGTATAGATGCAAAGCTGACGCAAATGAAATTTAAAGCTGCACAAATCTACTGGCTAATGGGTAGAAACTCTGTGCTTCATCTGGATTGTAAATTTTTACTCTACAACTCGATTTTAAAACCAATTTGGTGCTACAATTATGGGGCACTGCTTCCGCCTCTAACATAGAAAAAATACAACGCCGTCAAAATAAAATCCTAAGAATGATAACTGGTGCTCCATGGTATGTCAAAAACAGCAACATCCACAAGCATCTAGAAGTTCCACTTGTTAAATTCGAAATCCTGAAATATGTGGACAAGTATTCAAATAAGCTGGAAACACATCCAAACCCGCTCGCTCGAAGTATCTTGCAACATAGTGGACACTCCCGTCTGAAAAGTAGGGATACTATTGCGCTTAGATGAAGATAACTATTTATATTATGAGAACTTAAATTTTAGTCTGGCACTGGCTGGACTAATATTATTTCCTTAGTCTTAAGATTTGAAAACTTATTGTTAGTTCGCTAAAGCGAAGATTCAATAATAAAAAAATATGCAAAAAAAAGCTAATAGGGGTCTGTGATGCGTTTTATTTCTCTAGAGGCAATTTCAAAGAATTTGAAAAAGTTTTTACCCAATTTTGTAATTTTGTATGGCAACCATGTTAGGACCTGGAGATAGGGGTTAATTTTTGGTAGTAAAAGAGTTGGACTCAGTAGTATATTTTACCTTTGAAGGAGCACCTTAGAAGCACTGAGAGCGTTTCAAAGGCTTAAAACTATGCAAGAGAATAACGTTGTGAGAATAAAATAAACTTTGTGTAGATTATAATCAAGAAAGTAAATTTTGGGGAAAGAGGCATACATATGCAGGATATTTAAAAAAGTAAATCGTTTGTTATATAATCCTTAAAACTGTTATATGTTCTTTGATAACAATAGTAGACACCAAACACCCAGCAAGACAATGGATATTGTCTTAACAACAAAAGTGGGCAATCTATGTCGCTCGCATCAAAAAATGGTTTTATAAAACTATTTTTGATCGTTATAAATATCCACATAAATAAATGAGGCCTTTTTCATATGTGTGGTGTGGGTTTAAAAAATCACAAAACATTTTTTTGATTTCACTTTTCTTAAAAATGAGACACAAGCGTTTCTTTATTTCTAGGGTAAGAATTCACTTGTTTTCGCACCGTTATACTCCTTTTTTACAAACTCTTTTGTGCATACCATTTGTATTTCTCATTTGAAATCCTTTGAAAAGATTTCCACAAACAATCACAAATTCTCAAACATTAAAGCCAAGCACAAGTGTATGCAAATTTAAACCCTATTATATTCTATGACTTAAGCCAAAACCCAAGAGAGTGTTGAATGTATAATTTTTGTGTTAATGAAACATAACAGATGGCGGCAAATAAAAACGTAAACGATTATGCTAATCCTTAATGTATAAAAAAAAAATATAATAACAATAAAATATGTTAAAGTAAAAGAAGAGAAAAAGTATAAAAAAAATTTTATAATAATTACAATATTTATATTTTTTTCAATTTAACATTGACTGCAAATGTTTTTTAGTACGTTCTCTTAGAGTGTGACTTATTTAATTTAAGTTTTCACCAGGCCGCTTCCTCTAGGCCACCGAGATACTTTGTTTTTAAATAGAAAATATAATCTATATTAAAACAATAATATTTTTTGCTTGATTCGTTAAAACAATCCGAAAGGCTTGATTTATGATAATAGAAATCCAAGTCTTTCTTAACAATTTTTAGAAAAATTTGAGATTAATTCCAGAATAAAATTTCTTATTTTAGAATGTTTTTTTTTCTGTGAACAGATTTAAAAAAAATCAGATTTTATTAAGGCAATTATTTCAAATCATTTATATAAACAGTTTGACAAAAACCATTTATCTTTATTTGTTATCTTGTAATTAATTGACTTATACAAGTTTATTTACTCCCTTTCAATTAATTCCTCTACTAAGTACAAATTACTCTAATGATTATTTAGCAAAAATAGTAATTGCTTTCGTATGATGGTCGATATTAGATGGAATTACAGAAAATACTTTTAACTTTCTTTTGTTCTTTCTTATTTTTTTCCTATTCTTTTTATTATTTCTCCAATAGTTATCCGCTTATTTCTTAAAAAAAATCAAAGCATTTTTGTTTTTCTAATTTATTTCCTTGTTTCCATTGTGCTCATTTACACAACTTTATTTGCATTTGTTCTGCCTTCTAATTACTTCGTAAAGTAGGCCAAATTTATAATAGCCTTAAAGCTACATTGGTTTTTGTTTTTTACCAATTTATTAGAAATGTGTTGTTGTTTTTATTTTTACTTAAGAAATAAGATAGAAAAAGTTTTTATAAAATTTTGTTAATTTTTTTTTTGAGAATAACGAGGCATTTAATTTGTTTTAAGTTATTTGTGTAAGAGAGAGAGAATTGTAAAATATTGGTTAATTAAAACCTGCTTTGGATGTTATTTTGTTTGTCGTAAATTAAATTTTATACAGCTTGTTCAATGAGAGTTTGAAGTTCTGACCGACAATTTTTGTTTTAAACTGATAATAAATACCTTAAACAACAACTAATGCAAGACAAGTACTGACAAGGGCAACCCAAAAAGTAATTATTTTACGTTGAATTTCTTGCTGTATCTAGATTCTTTTTTAAAAAATAACAATAAGGTTTTTTAATCATTTTATTTCCACTTAATGCACTCTCTATTCACCCCAGTTTTAATTTCCTTGCATTTGTCCATATTTACTTGTTTTTCATTTAATGGATTCCTATTAAAAATAAAATATTTGCTTGTAATAATGTATGTGTCATTTGTTCACTTTAACTACACTTACATACTTGGTAAAAGAAAAACAAAACAAATATTGTTTCTTTTAATTAGTTAAGGTTTCTAGTATAACTTAAGTCTACGATGGCTGTTCACCAAATTAGCTAAGACTATACCGATGTTTGCTGAAAAGAAATACGGACTAAGAATCACAACAATAATTCTTTATTTTACAGATGAACCAGAAAGTGATTTTGACATGCTTAAATCCCTAACCGCTGATTTAGGAAAAGCTGTGTTTAGTTAGTATCAATGCTTGAAATACTTCAATATGTATGGCATAGTTGAATAAAAAGGCAACCTCGCCCCTACAACAATAATTTCAAGTAAAAATTTAGCATGTATTTTATTGTTGATAAACTGTAGCTTGTTGACAAAAATGTATACACAACCATAATATATCATAAAAAATTTACCAATCTAAGCTAGAAAAAATATGGCTTAAATATAAGTCAGCTGATCAGTTGCTCCTATCTTGTTCAATGTACCTTTAAAATGAAAATAATATTTTCTTAGCTGTCATATGCTAATTGTAAATCTGATTAATTATGTGTTAACAGAAAACTTACTGCTTAATTTTCTTTAACTTGTCTTAAAATATTTATGTAATTTTGCACAATGTATAAGGTTGACCAAAAAATTAATTACAATTTTGTTGCGATTTTATATTCTCCAAGCCAGTGAAGACAAGAAACCTAATTTAAAGTTCAATGGAAAGCTTTTAAAAGGGGGGAAAGATTAAATTTTGTATATTGGTGGTTATGAGGTACTTTCTGTTGTTTTCGAGGCAAAAAACAAATTAAAAAAACATACCCCAAATTGCACTCGCATAATTCTGAAAAAATAAAAAACTTTTAACTTAGATAGAGGTAGAAAAAAAAGAAAATAAGTCAAAAAATTCCTTTTTCATATTTTTGGTACTTTTTATTCGAGTCTAGACATAAACCGATTTTGATCCAAAATGTAGTCGGAACCAGCAAAGTCAACTAAAGGCACAAAAAATATTTTTATTAACATATTTGTTGCTGCTTTGCCTATTACAAAATTTACGAGTGTTTCAAAAATATCAAAGAATCCAAAGTTCATCGTTACACTGTTTGAAATGTCATTTAACATAAATTTGGATAAGAAAGGGCCTAACAAATATTTGTTAGGCTAAGGAAGTCAAGACATTCTTTTGAAATGCATCGAAGATTTCTATTAGTAGAAATTACGTGAAAAGTAAGAAGCTGTGATTCCACATTCGTACAAAGTTTAGAAAAATCCACACCGTTTTGCGGTAAAGAATTTAGAAGCAAAATAACAAGCAAAAAAATTTAGGTAAAATTTTGTAAAAACAATGCATCTGTTGTGTAATGAATGACAAAACTTATAAGCTGCGAGTTTTTTTGCAACTTTTGAATCAGTATTTTTTATATGACTGATGAACGAGGTACTGCTAAGGAAGACGGAAACCGGAAAAAAACAACCAAATTACTTTGGAAAAGCTTTGCGTGAAAAGTTATTTGCAGTTGTAACGAAAATCATCATGCCACTATGTATGGAAGGCGCTTGATTGATAGTTAAATAGTAATGCCATTTTTCAACTCACATTAGAAAAAAAAAACAGTTTACTCCAGAACTTCGACCTGTCTTAAACTGTTGTAAAAAAGAATTAAAGGACACAAGAAAGTTATCCTAGGATATGTCCAAATTTTAAGCGTAAGTGGACCACCTCATTAAGAAAGTAACGGAAGCAGCTGTGAAGCCTATGTAAAAGAATTTCTTAAAAAAGTGGATAAAATTATAAAAAGGGAGTAATATTGAATGTATAATTATTTTTTGAATTTGTATAATGTATAAGTAAAACTAAATATTTTTGTGAACTTTTTGATTGAATGGTTGTGTTTTTTTCAAGTTAATACAAGTATAAGTTTTTTTCAATTCAATCTATTTAAATCTTGAAATATGAAATATTAAAGATTATTTAACTTTTTAAATAAAGAATTCAACTAAAATAAAACTAAAAAATTTTGGCCCTTTAAATTTCGAATATCAACTAAATAGGTAAATCTTTTTTTTAAGTTTTAGGTAATATTTTGCCGCTTTGAAAGCCATAATCAAAGAAATATAAAAATCAGAGCTTTTGACACCAAATAAGGTCAGAAAATTTTTTTTATTTTGTTTCGTACGTTTTTTTCTAATAAGATTTTGAGTTATAAGAGGTTAAAATACGCCCTTTTTAAGTAAATGACCTAAATAAAACTTAATGTTTATAGTGGTAATAATAGTATTTTGAAATATATTTTTCTAGAATTGAAAAAAATTTAAAAATTCTGCATTCTGATTGTTGTTAATGTCATGAAAGAAGTAAAACAAATCTGTGTTTACGAAGAAACGGGTAATCTGCTTGTTGCAAATAAGAGAATACACTAATAGCCTGTTTACCGATGTCGAACGAATACTTTCGTTCGCATGCTAAGCGAAAGAAAACTGATTTCGGTTTACCTAACTATACTTTAAGCGAACGTTCACTCGAAAGACAAGTCGAACGAAAACAAAAGCATTTTCATACAAAATTGGGTTTACCTAAGTCGAACGCAAGCTAAATATGCGAACGTAAATGTCAAAATCAGTCACTTGTTATTTTGCTTTCGAGTGCCATAAAAGTATGTAGTTTTTGATGTAAATTAAAGGCCACTGTGTATTAAAATGCTAAAAACTATAAGTTAAACATGTTCACAAGGGTTATTGGTTAAAACATCATATTGTTTAAAGTAAAAATTAAATGAAATTTGATTTTAAAAAAAATCTACAAAAATTTTGTAAATTTTAATTAAGAAATGTTTTCAGTGATGTCAATTATGCCGAATTTTTATCTTATTTAAGACCACTTGTAGGAGTTTGTAAGCAAATACAACAAACTACCATCAAATATAACAAAAAAAATAACTGAAATCATCTCCTTTCATGTATTTTTGTTTCCTGACTATCTGGTGTGCATGTTGCGAGCGGGCTAAATACATAGTCATGAAGTACCGTTAGAAACACGTGATTGTAAACTAATGTTGAGCATATATGATTTAAAGATAATGTTTACATTGTATTTTCTTTATTTGAAGAGCGGAGTTCCCGTTTCCCGGGTTGCAAAAAATTCCAGGAATAAACCTTACTAACAAGTAAAACATTTCTTAAACAATTAAGTACTGACTGCGTCATTTTTGTAGCTAAGCCATGGCTTAAATATCCCAAAAACCTAGGACTTGTTAATATTATGCTATGTAATTTTAACATGAAAAAAGATACACATTATTGAAAAAGACATTTTCTTTGTCTGTTAGTGCTTTATAATTTAAGAAAGTTAGCATCACGGCTATATGTATAAAAAATGTTCTTATTGTGAAAGTGAGTGCATACTGTTGGGAGGCAAAAAAGTTGGCAACGTAAACAGACATTATTACAAAACTTATAGCAAAATAAAATATATATATATTTTAATCCACACTTTAAAGGGAAAAAACAAATTTTTAAATTGAAAATGGATTTGAAGTATTGATTTTAGTGAAAATTTCGCTTTACAAATCTATTGCAAATTTAAAAATTGTTTTATGCAAATGCCCCAAAGTATGTAACCATTTTACTATTTATATTTTTCTCTGTTGAAAACGAACCTGTCAGTAAAGGCGAACGATAGTTGTCGAAATACGTAAACCCAAATTTATTCGAAAGTGAGTGACTAGCTTTCGTTCGTATAGGTTTTCGTTCGACATCGTTAAACAGGCTATAAGTATGTGGAGGCAATTTACGTATAAGTTATATTTAACTGCCAACTATATCACTTATACGTCAAGGGGTCACAACTTTTTACCGGGTAAACTTTCTTATTTTGAAAAATACTAAAACATGTTATTTTGAACGGATCAAAATAAGCAATTCAATTAAACGTACATAAGTACTTGCTTAAACCTGTAAAAATTATTTGTGATATTTGAGATCAAATTCTTTTTTTGAAGTGTTTCGCAATAGTATAAATGTCCATCAAAAACCATAAAGTCAATTGAAGGAGTAACTTATTATTCAACTACACTAATCAGAAGTACTATATATATAGTTTTTTGCAAAGTTTGTTGCATAGAAAAATTTTTTATTTAGTTTCTTGTTAAGTATCTTAAAATTGATCGACCGATATGAAAGTCATTTTACATTCTTTATTCTACTGGTCATAGAAAGCGCTTTGAAAATAGTTTTGTATATAATATATTCAGTGTTATTTCTTTGCTTCATTTTTTTCTTCTTCCTTTTTCGTGATTAAATAATAAAGCAAAGCAGAACATCCTTAGAATTTAATATTTTTGTATCACAGCTTAAAAGGAAATCGCCAATGAAGCGACTGAGTAAATGCAATATAAAAATATTTTAAAGCATATATTTAAACATCACGGATATAACATTTTATAAGTATTTTATTTTTTTATTGAGTAAAAAATAACACATAGGTTTTTATATAAAAGCAGAAAATTCAATCGAATTCAAATGCTGGATATCTGATATAAAAATAAAAATAAAAATTGTGCAACAACAATTTTACCAAATTGTAAAAGATTTGTTGCTTTAAACTTGTTTTAAAGTTTAAATTTTTACTGAACTAAAAAAAAATATCAATACAAACTTTAATTTTAAATTATTGGCTTTTGCTTGCTCATATTTTTAATCTCTCTTTACGTAAAAGAAAATTTAATTTTGTTTTGAAAGAAACAACAAGTTTTCTACACCCAAACACTTGCTTCTGATTTCATCATCAGTGCTTTTTGAGTGAAAATTATGGGAAGCTAGATATTGGCAAAATTTTTACTTCTTGTTGTTTACAAAATAAAACAAAAAACGTTAACATTCTGGATAAAAAATAATTTAAAAAGGTGAAAGCACTACTACGGTTTAAAGGGTACTGACGATGAGATCCGTAATTGGTTTCTAAAAAGGCGTTTTAGCTACTATTGGTAGACAAACTAAAGTTTTTAAATAAAATGTATTTCAGTGTTAATTAAAAATAATAATTTCTTTAAATTGGTAAGAAATTCAAATAATAAACTTAGGCAAAAAAAACTTTATATGCTAAAAAACATGTATTAATTTCGATTTTAAACTAGCGAATCAAATATTAAATCAATTTTAATCAATATTTAATTAATTTGTATTTTTTGTAGTTTTCTGAAATCAAGTTTTAAACAATTTTAATGTTTATGGTGTAAAAATACTTACTTCTGTGGTGCAAAGACAAGACTGGCCACTATTCTACATATGTAGTCACTATGGGACTTGCATGAAAAGAACATTCATTGTTTTTCGAATTGCATTTGTCTTAATTTTTTTTACTCAAATTTGATCTCTTCCTGTATAAAAACTAAACAGATATATATTTGGACGACAAACAAAAAAGTTGCATCGCATGTGTGCTGACAGCGGTTCAGATAAAGGCTTTGCATTTTTCGGTAAATTACGATATAAAAACTGTTTTCCAGATCAGATAAAAGCGAAACACAAACGGCAAAATATTCAGTAGTTTTTGATATTTTGGACTCAAAATTGTTCACGTTATGTTGTCAAGTACACGCCTAGATCACACTTTTGAAAATAAGACAAAAGTATATATTTGACTTTAATGCAAATAGGCGTTGGCTCAATGTCCTAAATACGTCTTTTTAAAATGTATCTCAAACGTAAAACATTGTTTTGGTTTCCGTCAGATCGGTACATATTTTATTTTTATTTATTTGGAAGTGGCTAAAGTGTCCTTGAACCAAAAAAGGATCCCTTCATATTTGCTGGTGCTTTTTTAAAAAAAGGTCTGTTTTTTTATAGAAATGGTTTTATTAAGATGATTTAAAGAATTTTAAACCACCATGTTAAATAAAAAAAAGCGATCTGTTTGCAAAACATTTCAAAACGTGTTAACTTCCAATACATGCACAGATGTGAGGAAAGCACCGCCTGTTTTTGTTAGAAGTCCTTTAGAAATATGTTTCCAATTTACAAGTGTTGTAGAGGCTATCGCAAGCCTAAATGCAAAAGAAAGCTACTGGCGTTGATTAAATAAGCAACAAAATGCTCTAAGAGCTGCCTCTAACAGCTTAAAAAATTATTAATTTTTATTTTTACGGCGATAATTTGGCTTGAACATTTTCCGCCTAAGTAAAGATGATTCTTATAATTATTTTCGATTTTCAAATAAAAACTTTAGCAAAGGGAGTAATCGGAGAGTTAAATGTAGCACTTTATCCTTATTTGGAAGACTAACGGCAACATGATAAAGTTAAAATTGTTAGAGTTTTTTAAATGGTTTCGTGTTATTCCGCCTTAGAAAAAATATGTGGATCTTTTTATTGTACCAAACATTCTTCTCTCTCAAAAGACAAGTTCCACTAAGGCTGTATTATAGCATTAGGAACAGTTTGAAGACGTACCTTTGATCCTTTGTGTAACTTTTATGGGTTCAAGTTGGGTTTTATTGAAAATATTTTATAATTTTAGTTGGCATTTCTTTTTTGCCACAGATTTTAAATCAAACTAATAACAAAACGGCATGGTTGAATAATACTTTAATAAAAAGCTTAAAGGGAAAACAAATGTGTGTTAATTTTTTTTCGATCATTATCTTTATCTAGGGATCTATTGAAGCCTTGAATAAAAAACGCAAATTTTGTATGCATATATATAAATTTGGGTTTAATGTTTAAAATAAAAGTATTTGATTGGCCTTTATTTGTTGCACTATTGGTTTAAAAATAAACCCTAATTTTCCTTAAAAGATATGCACATTAAATTTTTTAACCACCATCGTATATAATCAAACATTTGTTTTGTATTAATTGCATCATTTATTTATTTTACTTGAGTGGCTAACCTATTTTAAATGTTTGTTTTCAAGAAAATTATAAAAATAAAAAGTTGAAACAAAAGAAATATTTTCATTGTAAAATAATGCCTTATGTTAAAATGAATTAAATACAAATTAATAACAGTTTTATTTTTAATTTAAAACTTATAAAAACATTACATTTTCTTTATTAAATATTAAGCCTTAAAATTTTTATTTTCCTATATAGATATAAAATTATATACAAATAAATATAACACCCAAATTAAAATATTTTAATATAAATTTAACAAAAAACAAGTAAAAAAAGTTCAAAACCCTTTGACTTCCGAATAAAAGTAAGAAGTCAAAAAGATAACAGCAACAAAAACAAATTTCATGGTTCACAGACCTTGGTACTACTAAGATGTGTTGTTTTCAGCTTTTAACAATCTTGCTGCCATTAAGGAGTTGTACGTGCGGAAAATGTTGTTCCTTCTTTAATATAAATAAACACGTGTTGTTATTTTAAACAGATGTTGGTTAAAATAAATATTTCATTGAGGACTTAACATAATGAATTAATTATGACCTAAGTACACATAATTTATTTTAAAGTTAAGATTTTAAATGTTTTACTTGTTTCGGTCTTCTACCCAGTATACAATATTGTGAAAGTTAAAACAAATTTAATTTTTTAAAACGAAAACAACTTATACATTTTCAATATTTAAACGCACATTAAAACTAAAATCGCTAAAATTAAAATTTTAAAATTGAAACATAAATGCTTTATGTCCTGTGCACAAAAGAGAATGTGCCACATACAGAAGGAACAAGTCTCCATCATATTTGATACAATATACTATACTTAAGTTCGAAGAGATAATTGGGTCATATGAATGTGGCATTAAACCTGTCAAATCCACCATCGAACAGCTATGCACACTATGCTGTAAAAGACCCAAAAAACAAATCGACACAAAACCATCTATTTTTCGAATATAAGACGTCTTTTGATAGCCCCATACGTTTAAAGGTGGTTCAATTTATGTGTAAGTTTGATATCCTTGCAAAACCAGTACGACTCTTCAGAACGACCTTGTCTTGAGCCGTTAAGTACCAAACAAAGACCTAATTGTATTCCTAAGAAAATACGAATGCTTGCAGTACTTTTGCTTACTGGGTTATTTGACAACAACTTTTTTAAACATATACTGTAATTTTTTAATGTTTAAATTAAACTTTGTTTTAGCATTTTTTTTTTAAACACAAAATTTTATTGTTGTACAACCTTGGAAAATATCCTAATGGAGGCTTTAAATATTAAGTTTCATTTAAAATACTTTGTTACTAATTTGACTTCTTGTTTTCACCCTCAATTTTATAAAAAAAAATTAAAGCATGAAAAAACGACTTCTGTAATTAATTGCTTGTAAAAATGATTTAAAAGCTTACAACAATTGAAATATTAGATTTCTTGTTCTTTTATTGTTCCTTCTAATTTTACGGCAAAAAACATATTCTAACAATATAAAATAAAATATTTTTTTGTTCGTTTTTGCTTTTTTATTTGTTGCCCAATTAGGATATTTAAAAAAATCTTTTATTTGTTTAAGCAGCATTTTTTTTTTTTTTGGTTTTTTATTTTTTTTCTAAATTTTTCTTTTTGTGTTCTTATTATTCAGTGTTACAGTTCATTGACTTTTTTAAATTTTTCTGAGTTCGCCTAATTATAGCGTCATGTTAGTGCTTGTTTTTTTCTAAATGATGATTTTCATGGAGTATAGAAAAACAATAAGATTAATATAAATCAAAGAACACCTTGTTTAAGACCTAAAAGTGTAAAAAAAAATTGCTACAAGACTGTTAATATACAACGAATAATTCAAATTGCCTCTAGTAAAGTGTTGGTTATTTATATACACCTTAAACTTTGTCATCAACTGCGGGGGTTTTTATCCTATCTTTTTCAGATTTTTTATGGGAACCCTCTTAAGGGGTTTAGATAGTGATTAGGTATGTTCCAGGAAATTGAGCTTAGGTCAGTCCTACTTTGACCTTTCCAAAAGAACCCTAAAAACTGATTTATTACTATTTCCCAAATTTTGTATGGAAAACACCTTAGACGATGGAAATAGGTGGTAAGAATGTTTAAGGAATATGTTTGGGAAGGGAAACTAATTGGGGGAAATTGTACACTTTATTTATCTAAGGCCAACTCTGGCAAAGTTATGGGCGATTCAAAATAATTCTTGTAAACTTTGTATGGCAACTCTCTTAGTTGATGGAGTTAGGGTAAATATGTTTTAGGAATAAGTTTTGGGAGGGAAACTAGGGTCGACTCTAGAGAAGTTGTAGGGGTTTTCACTCTAATTTTTTCAAAATTTTTTTTGGCAACTTTGTTAGAGGCAGATAGGGGGAAAGTATTTTCCAAAAAAATATTTGAAAAAAAAATACAAGAGCGATTAAAAAAGTATGTTAAACCTTGTATGTAAGCTCTGTTAGGAGAAGGAGATATGATGCTAGTATGTTTCAAAATTGTCCGTCTTAAATTCCACCCTTGTAGAGAAACTCCGGGATAGCTGCAGAGGCTCTGTTGTTAAAATATTAGAGAAATTAGTAAAGGTGGTCGGGGTTCACTTGACATCCTGATGCTTCTATCGGGTCCGAGAAATATCAAGGGACCTTAAACATTGATTTGAGAAGATTGACGGTCAGATGGACATCGCTAAGCCAACTTTTCTATCTATAAGAATCAGAAAAACAGATACCTCATGGGGCCGTAAATGGATACTAAAAAATACAAACGGAATAACATAATTAAGAATACCTTTGTCACTGATGTGAAGGGTTAAACAAAATCCAAAACACAGATTGCTATGAGCGTATTTAATATATAATATAAAACTTTAACGTCATTTCTTTGAAAATATTTGTTTAGTAATTGTTGGTGTATATTTATTTCTACATAAAAGTAGATGTACAAATTTTGTCAAAATAATAGTCACATGCAAGTTTTAAGCCCTAATTAATAATATTTTGCTCATAACTTTGATTGCTTCAAAAAAAAAAATTTTATTCGCTTTAAAAGCTTGTGTCTTTTCAATATATCGAGTACATATATGTATGTACTTATATATGTTGAAGGCTACAGCGTCACTCAAAGATAAAATTGTGATTAATAAACCTTTAAGTTTATATAAAATATCAAGAGAAATAAGTTTCAACAGAATCTTTGAAAAGGCCAATCGTATGATGACTTATCGATGACAAATTAAACTATGACGTTTTATTTTCTTTAAAAATCGTAAGTAAATAAATTTTAGGAAATATTATTTATCTCTAGTTTTTAGATTAGACAAAGCAAAAAAAATTAGTTTTTACTTTAACAATCACTCTGGTTCCAAAATACGCTTAATTCCTTTAGCTTTAGCTTTCGCTTGAGATTTTATTTTTTCTACTTCTACCTGTAAGGAAAACTTTAACATGTAAAACAAATGCTAATGCCAAGCTTCTGTTTAAGACATTAAACGGAACAGAAGAATTTATGCTTCTCTTTTAGTTGCAAATATATTACTTAGCCTAAACTTTTTTTAAGCAAATTATCTTTTTTATATTGGTTAACATAATGTTCATAGAAATTTTAAAACAATGCAGGCTTTAGTGCAACATGTTTGCATATGTGCTAAGACTTAAGACATTTTTTTCATGCTGAAGATTTTTTAAACTAAAATGTTATGTATTTTTTTCATGCAAATATCTTTGTATTCTATGTTAATGTAGAATGTTGAAGAAGATTAAAAACTAAATATATTTAATTAAAAATACTTGTAATGTTTTAAAACTACATAGAAAGAAATATGAATAAAAAATATTTTTGTGCTACAGTGTGTCTGCATGTTTGTCTTTTGAGTTTATGTAATTATTTTCCAAAGTATATCCATATGCTTTGCTGGCAATATTCAAATTGTATCTACTTCAAAACCAGATATTTATGTCTTTATGGTTTAAGCTACCGAGGATCTTTAAAGGCAAAATGATTTTATATTTTTAATCTTTATTTTTATTTTGCTTATGGAACATAATGACAGTTTTAATTAAGTTCTTTGCCTTTGCTAAGGAAACAAAGAAAGTTAGGAAACAGCATTTAGTTAATTTAAAAAAATTTTTTAAATCTGTATAGTAAACAACTTAAAATGTTTATATTATCCCTTTCCAAGACAAAGTTTTCTTTTACTTTGAAAAAATAAAATAAAATAAAATAAAATAAAATAAAATAAAATAAAATAAAATAAAATAAAATAAAATAAAATAAAATAAAATAAAATAAAATAAAATAAAATAAAATAAAATAAAATAAAATAAAATAAAATAAAATAAAATAAAATAAAATAAAATAAAATAAAATAAAATAAAATAAAATAAAATAAAATAAAATAAAATAAAATAAAATAAAATAAAATAAAATAAAATAAAATAAAATAAAATAAAATAAAATAAAATAAAATAAAATAAAATAAAATAAAATAAAATAAAATAAAATAAAATAAAATAAAATAAAATAAAATAAAATAAAATAAAATAAAATAAAATAAAATAAAATAAAATAAAATAAAATAAAATAAAATAAAATAAAATAAAATAAAATAAAATAAAATAAAATAAAATAAAATAAAATAAAATAAAATAAAATAAAATAAAATAAAATAAAATAAAATAAAATAAAATAAAATAAAATAAAATAAAATAAAATAAAATAAAATAAAATAAAATAAAATAAAATAAAATAAAATAAAATAAAATAAAATAAAATAAAATAAAATAAAATAAAATAAAATAAAATAAAATAAAATAAAATAAAATAAAATAAAATAAAATAAAATAAAATAAAATAAAATAAAATAAAATAAAATAAAATAAAATAAAATAAAATAAAATAAAATAAAATAAAATAAAATAAAATAAAATAAAATAAAATGCAATAAAATAAAATTAAAAAAAATATAATAAAATAAAATAAAATAAAAAAAATAAAATAAAATAAAATAAAATAAAATAAAATTAAGATGGACGTTATGGTTTAATTAAAAATTAGGATGTTTGATCTAGACGCCAGGAATATCTGTAGATATCTGCATGACATTGCTAGATGGGAATAATACCTGGACTGCCGCTTGTTTTTAAAGTAGAGTTAAAACTTGCATAAAGTGTTTAACTTTTCAAGAAATAGTGTCAACCATATGCAACTAAAGGCGTTTTAAACAAACACATATACCTTTTTAAAGGTATTTCACTGAAATTTGACTTAAAAGGTTTTAATTTGGCATAGTTCGAGAATAATTAAACTTATTTAGGATATTTTTACACATTGATATAAGTTTGTCTATTAGCAACTATGTTTAAGTTATTAATAATTTAAAGATGATGCTTCTTATTTGTAATTTTTTAAAACCCAAGACTTGGTTTTGCAACTTAAAATTTAAAAAACAATAGCACTGTTTTTAGTTTTAAACATAAAACAAATAAAGAGTAAGATTTAAAAAAATTTGAACTACACTTAAGCAAAAAAATTTACATAGTGTTAAATTTTTGTTGCAATTTTTTTTTATTTTGTATTTATTAGCCATTTTTATGCAAGTTTCTTTTCTATTTGTTATAAAAACCTTTAATCTTATTTTTTTCCTCAGTATAATTCTAACAGAATGCTTTATTTGTGATGTTTAAGTCTTAGCACTTTAATTTTTTATATTGTGATTTTTCAGACGTTCAACTGACAATTTTCTTTTAAGCTGTGATTTCTTTATTAAAAAAATATTCAAATATTCTCCTTCGCATATATTTTTTCAAAAAAACAAGAAGAAAATAATGGATAGAAATAGTGCTAAATATTTTGATTTAAAAACAAAAGAGAAAGTAAATATTCTAAAAAACCACAAGAATTTAAAATCCAAAGTAGCCTTTATGCCAATCAATCAATAGGAAATAAAAAAACAAAGGAAAATAAAAAAATAAAAATAAAATACGACCTTATAAGAGCTTTCAGATATTTGAAATAATATATTTTATTAAAATGGGAAATTCTAAAAATCTAATTTTAATTTGAAATTAATTTATAATACAATAAAATATCTGTTTAACATAAAACAAGAAAAAATTGTTCATCATAATAACATATTTATTCTCTAATAATATTAGTAACATACATGTTCTCTTTGAAGAACTTTAAATACTTAAGGTTTTTAATTTTTAACATTCAAAATGTAAGCTATAATGGATCTAAAAGATTGCGGCACTTTGGCGTATTATTGATATTATTAGTAATTAAATATCGCTCATACGCATATTGTTCTTAATAGGTATGTATATGCATTCTATATACACAGCTTACCTTACCACAGTATTCAGTTACTTGTAATTTATTGATACGTATCGTAACCATAATTTAGAAATGCCCTAACTCGTATTTTTATAAGACCAGATTTTCATTTATTCTGATAAATGGTCTGCTCATATATCACCAATTAGTCAAAGTTATCTCAAAAATCACAAAATTAAAAAAAATATCGAGTTGGGGCATTTCTATATTATTGTAACGATATGTACATACATATTTCTAACAAAATTTATTAAAACGAAAATTAAATAAAATATTTGATTTTTCTTCCTTTCGTTTAGATTTACAGCAGGAAAGTAAAAATTTTGAGAATTCAAATCCCATATTATTAGAAATTTTTAAATTTTACTCGACACCTGTAAAAGAAACTAAGTTTTTGTGCTTTCTTCTTCTTTACCATGCGATGCGGATTGACTTTCAAATCCAACGTGCTTAACATTTTTAAGTTGCAGTCACACAACTTAATTTGTTGCAAGCAATGAAGCGACTAATTAGAATTTATTCAAGGCATATGTCGTTAAATACGTTTTATCTTCAGGTGTTTTTGTGAGTTGATAAAACCACCATATACGAAGGGTAAATATTTAAGAGAAAAAAAGTTATTTTTAACGAGATTATTTTTAAAGCATTACAGTTGCAAAAAGATTAAACACTTTTGTGAATGCACTTTAAAAACTTTTATTAGTAAACATATTTTTGGCGAAGTTAAAAATTTTTTTTTATTGATGCAAAGCTAGTTACGTTTTATTCAAATTGGCTTAGAAATGAAGTGGTAGACTGAAAATTTAGAATCAAGGTTAAGCAAGGGTTTTTTTGCTTATTACTTTGAGAATCACTTCTGCTTTTATTTGCATCAACCATTTATCTTTACAAGACTTCAATCTAAACGACAATCCAGGCAAACGGTTTTGCCATAAATAGATAAATAAATTTAAAAAAAAAATTTAAAACCGAAACGAAAGCAAAAATAATTAGTCCTAAACCAGTTAAACCCAAATTCAATTTTTTTGTAAAATCCTTAAAATTGAAATATTTTTTAATTTGTTTTGGATTCTGTTTTTCTATAACTTAGTTTAACTTTTTGTAAAATGCGTAAAAATTTATTTTATTATTAAAATCCATCAGTCAAAGATAACAATTTTTTATTTAAAAGTTAGATATTTCTTTACAAACAGTTACAATTTCTAATCCAATAAGTTGCTACAAAACTTTTAGGTCAAACGCAAAAAAAAAAGTTTTTTATTTATTTTGTTTTTTAAGTGGCAATAAATTTCTCGTTATTCGATATAAGCCAACTAAGGGTTAATAATTTTTTTTCATGCAAAACTTAATCTTTAAAATTTCAACATTTGTTTAGCATTCACATTTTTTGAGAGGTTATTTAATTTTATCAAACTTATAACAAATATTTAATTTACGATCAAAACTTCGAACGCGATTTATTAGTTTTTTATTTTTTCGCGATGTCATACATTATTTTACAATCGAAAAAAAAATTGGTTGTCATTCATTATTTTATCTAAAAACGAAATGCACCACATTGTTTGTATTTGTAATAAATTCGCTTCTATGTATAAATCATAAAAACACAATTTCTAAATATACCCTGCAAGCAAGTAAAAACGTTATTCCTAAAAGAGTAGGCAAACTAAACACTATTTTTTATCCAACACTTGAAATTTCACATTAATTTTTGTATTGTTTGTGTAACTCGTAAAAGATTTGGTGTAGATTTTTGTATCCTAAGCTCAAGCAGCGTTGTACGAGTTTAAAAGATTTGGAAAAAGCCATCGAAAAAGTTTTAAAGAAAGTAAGCTAACTTATAAGATAAACCGGTGAGAAGCGGTTTAAACTTTAAAACCAATTCAATCAAAAAGAAATCCGTAATAAGCTACAACGGTAGCGGAAACGATTTTTCTCTAGACAGATAAACATTAAAAGCTTGGCAGTCAAAGCGACATCGTCACTGATGGAACTGCTTTAACAAATGCCCTGTAAATTATATTTTCGCGACAAAATCTTAAATATAGAGACTTGTGTTTAAAAAGGAAGAAAATAGTTTATGAAAGAAGACAAGCTAAATTTTCTGGTATAAAATCCGTTTTGTTATAAACACGGGTTTGCTGTTGCCTCTAGATGAAAAAAACTAAGCGATTTCGTCTTAGTTCGCTGTAGAGGTTTTATTATCAGAAAGTGCTCTACATAGAATTTAAAAGAACGCATTGGAGCCATTTCAAACCACTAGCGGTCAGTCGGTTGGGTGGGTTCTTGTCCTCATTAAATTCTATTGACAATATCTATAACGTTCAACATAAATGTTATTATAGACTCCCGGGAAAAAAAAAAGTTGATCAAAGTACCTAAAAACGAGATATTAACACAACCCTTATTATGATCAACGAAGATCTGGAAAAAAAAATCAACCATACCAAGCATTGGGATCTATCAAAGTTGTTATCCGATAGATCTGCGCGTCTGTACCCTCCCTACCTTTGATTTTAGTTGCGCAATTATATTAACTAAAATCCCACAACGTACCTACCACTTTCGCATACACTTCACATCGTAAGAATTAATAGAAAACTACTCTTCCATAGTACTAAACTATTTATTAAACCAATAAAATTCAATATGTTTCTTTTTTCATTATTCGATAAATCACTTGACTACAATACACATAATATATATTCAATAATATTAAACTTTAAATTTTTTCTTACTTTTACGTTATTTTTTATTATATTTTTATTAAAAAAAACGAAAAGAAAGTATTGGGTTTTTTAAGTAAATAAACAACTTATCTATGTTGAAAGAACAAGTAAGCATGGAATACTTTCGGACCGACAATAGAGTGAACAATAATCAATAGCTGTGTTCATTTACAGAAAATTATCACTTATTTTCGATAATTATTACTAGTAAGTGTTCACGTACACAAAAAATTAGCAGCAAGAGAGCCAAAAAAGAGCGTAAAATGTTTAGAAACAAAAATGTTTCTGATAATTTCTGCTAGTAAAAATTTTACTATCAGAAATTGTTCAAACAGTCTTTCTGTCATTATGCTTTGAAAAAAAATTTAAGTCTTAAATTTTTATAAGTTTACAATAACAAAATACATTTGCTTGCAAGTTTTGACTGTAAAAGTGTTCATTTACTTTTAAATATTTTTGAGAGCAATTTTGAAAATATTTTTTTTTACTCTCTCGTTGCTAGTAATTACTGGAAAGTTATTGAACATAACTAATATATGTTAACAACAGATAATGTTGACAAAAAAAAAAAAAATGAGAACATGATTTATCGTTTACAGCAATATTTTTTTACAACATGTTGCGATACATGTTTTAAGTTTATATCACTGATAAATATCATTGATTATAATTATTGATTTTAAATAAGTAATAGATACAATGTTGTTATCACTCACCGATACAATAATGTTGAGAGCAGCTGTTGATGAGGCCTCTTCAATTGCTGGTTCTTAACGGGTACATTAATAGATATTTATGTACTCCAGAATATGGGATGAAAAAAATGAAATTAAGGTACCATGCAAACACACATATGTAAATATACTTATTCTAAATAAAAAGTAAACAATTAGTATTATTTAACGAATTAGAAACATAAAATTACTAATGCCTTCTTTGTAAAGGGTTTCAAGAATTTACTTTAATTTTGTTTTCTTGTTAATTACAAGGGTTTTAAATAATTTTTAGCTTAACTTTTTTTTTATACTTATTACAAACACTAATTCTTCTCGATTGTATATTACTTTGTTGTTATAGTAAGTATAACAGCAGATCTAGGAATTAGGAATTTTATGTTTAAAGGTAATAAAAATAGATTTATAACAATTATATCTTCAAAATTTTATATGACTACAAATCAGAGTACAAATTTTCTCAAGAGTGAGCGATAAAAAAACACCATTCATGAAAAATCTCGAGAGCGAAAAATCCTAAAAAAAAATTTTTCTTCTCACGTTCATTAAAGAGCGTGAAAAAATTTTTGCCAACCCTCACTCACTTATGAGAAGTTTGTCGTTTTTTTTTTCACGCTCACAAATCACAAATGAAAAATAAAAACCAAATTTTATTTCTCACTCACAAATGAATGAGAAATTTCTTCTTTTCACTTTTGATTCATTCTTTTATGAGCGCGAGTGTTGCTTTAATATTTTTCACGCTTTGTAACAGAGTTGCCGGAAAATAATTTTTTTAGCGTGTGAAATTTGTACTCCCAATAAGAGTAAAAAAATTCTTGCATTTACATAAATTTTTTTTTTTTTGCTAATATAATAAATATTAATATAAAGGATTACTTTTAGCAGTATTTATTGTGAAAAATTCATATTTATAAAAAAATTGTTTTTGTTAAGAAACTTAAATAATACATTATATTTTATGTTGTGATTTTTTAGAAATTTTATAGTCTTCACTGACACAAATTTTCATAGCAATCTTTAAAAATATTTTTGAACTATTTCCCTAAATTTTTAATTGACGTTTTCTGATAAATAAAAAGTATTTCTTGTGTATTGTGTTCAAGGTCGTAACTGCTCTTTTTTTAATTTACCTTACTTTTGCAAATAGAACTCCTTCAATCTCTTAGGTTCTATTTAATTGACCTGAAAGATAAAGTTTCATGTACAACAATAAAAAGATTTGCGTGTGTATTGTATAATAACCACCACAATTTTTTGTAACAATATACCTAATACCTAAGAGGATGACGGACAGGCAGGTATAAAATACCTTTCAAATTAGTGGAAAATCCCAAACAAAATGAAATGATGAACAATTATCTCTAATGGTGGTAAAGCGGAATGCAATTTTTTCCAATCCTTTTAAAATTTGCATGAGTGTGTGTAACAGCTCTTTTTTTGCAATATCAACATTAAATATTTGTACGATGCATCTTCAAAAAAAGTATTTGCTTAATAGAATCATGCAAAGAGGAACTTAGTGAAAGACATTACAAACTACTTCACAAACAAGATATACAAAGTAATGATGAAAGTGATGGTGACGATGCTTTTGTTTGTCACTGGAGTAATGCTTCCCATTTTTGTAAAACCTTAACCGCATATTTTTATTACTAAAATCATTAAATCGGATTCATTGAAAAATTTAAATGAAATGAAGTTAAATAGATGCAAATATTTTATTATGAAAGCAAGAAAATTAAAAAAAGTAGTTAAGAACCACAACGTATAACAGTTTTTAATTTATTAAAAACATGTTTAAAAAAAAAAAAATTACATATGGCAGCACCAGTAACATGACCAAAAAATTTGATGTGTACACATTTATGAATGCTTCGCGAAAAAATTCATTTATGATTTCTCACTTATGAGAAGTACTCGAATTTGATGCTTTTCATTTATGTTCGTGAAAAAAAAAGTAAATTTTTCTTTTCACTTCTCACTTATGACTGGTGAAAAAAAAATTTTTTTTTCTCATTCGAGAGTGAGAAGGCACAAAATGTTTTTTAAAAACTCATTCATTAATAAAAAATTGCTGTATTAAACACAGCGCTCACACTCGTTCTCACGAATGAGAAGTGAGTGAGCAATTTCGAACTCTGCTACAAATACACTTTGTTGCTCCTGTTAGTTGTTGTTCCAGGAGGGTTCTGGCCGATGAACAATGGGGTATGTAGATTTTTGGTCTTTGGGTTGTTGGGGCTGGAGACCTATAGGTATGTTGCTCGTTTTTTTTCCCCTTTTCAATAGTTTGGCGTTCCTAGCACAAGATCACTATGCTCATTGCTTATCACTTTGGAGTCAAATTTTCTTTAATTTTAATTGTTTGCACTTGTGTTCACTTCTTTTCTTTGCTTCTAATTCTTTTCTTTGATAAGAGTGTACAACCATGTATTGAAGCAATGATAAAACAAATATAAGTATTGATCTTTGTAATCAAGTGGATAGACAACCAGCAAAAAAAACACACAGTAGTGGCTCATATAATGAGTCCACTACTGGATAAAAATTGTTCTACGTAGGACGAATTAATTTCCTAACAACACAAATGAATAATAAAAATTTTAATTACTTTAACCGCATGGCTTATGTAAAAATTTTTTTTTTTTTAAGTGAATTTACCTTTGTTGGGCTTGTAGGGTTAGGATGAATTTGTGGTAAAAACAAATGCGGCACAAATAGGATGTGGCTTTTAGTTAACCAATACAATAGGTGAATGCTCGTTGGAGTACTTTTGAGAGAAAACACTATTCTTTAGAGCAAATGTTCCCTTTAGGAAAGAATCCGATTTTCCACGCCTCACTACAAATCACAACTAGTTATTTTGCTCTAAAGACAATTCCCAACTTTTATTAATACTGATTTTGTTACCTTTTTGTGTTGGCTTTATTGAAATCACAAGACTTGTATTTTTTTTTTCTAATTGTTTTACTATAGTTCTTGGATTTTTATTAAAGGAGAGAAAACGAACGATGTGAAGTGGTTTACAGTCGGCCAGAAAAGAATGATGTCTACCGGAACTTGCTTTCAGTAGACCTCCGTTCACATGGTTTAATCTAAGCAAGTGATTGAAAACCATTCAAGCAAATGTTTGAACAATTTGTTGAACTATATATCCAACCCTGATCTGACAACCACCAGTAATGGCATGATCAAATTTATGTCCAATATACAAATGCGTGAAAGAAATATTACCAAAAACTAATTGAAGATATCAACAGTACAATGCAACAACTTAGAAAATTCTTCTTTTCTGTTTCTTCTTCAGATTTACATGATCAACAATTTATTATTTGCAACATCCAATTCCATTCTGTAAATATCAGTTACCACTGTTTAATTGTATAACATGGAAACAAACATTTAACAGGTGCAGCAAATGTTCATATGTACAAAGGCAAACTCTTACTTCTGTTAATTTGAAGCAATGTATAAATAAAGCTACCTAAAAGAGAAATATGTATACTTTCAAATTTTATAAAATAATTTATAAATAACATATCTTTTAACTACCTTAAAGAAACAACTTAGTTCTTATAGCTTGGGATATTGTGCACGATAATGCGTATAAACTTAAATAAAAATAGCATCTCAAATATAATATAAATATTTAAAAACATAGAAATACTTCTAAGCACTGATCTCTGTTTGACGAACTGATTAAAACCAATTTTGTGAAAGATTTTCTCACTGTTAAGTTGTACATTACAGTTTCAGACTTTCTTCTACTTCTATAACTACGACATTGGCTGAAAATAGTAAGTCTTTGCCTGCTTGCGTGTTTATCCACTACTGAATGATCGGATAGAGCTGATATAAACTTCAAAACATCCTTTGAATTGGGGATTATTAAAAGAATCAAAGGATTACAAGCAAATTAGGACCCTTACTTTCCCATCTTTCCTAATCCACTTATAGGATATATCTGAAAAAATTTCGTTTTTAATAGTTCCTAGCAGAATTGCAATTGACTTTTCACTGGAAGTGTAGATTTCCTTTTTTATTCAGCTGATTCGCCCATTTTCTTTCAGAGTGGTCCTTATGAAAAGGGACCCAAACTAAAGAAATATTGTAACGGTGACCCATCCATAATAACTCCTTCTTACTTTGGCTAAACAGTAACGTTGTAATAGTGTACGAAATGGAAATATCACTATCACTTGGTTTACTTAATGCCTTATAAACAGTAAGGGGAATATCCAGAAAAAAATTTAAAATTAAAAAAAAACCAATTTTGTATGACAATTTCGTTTATAAAACTTTTTTAAACTGAGGTACTTTTTTTTTAATATGCCCTTATTATTTTGGTCTGAAGCATGCATCTTTTTTTGGGTAGATAATATAAAAAACGAATGCCAAGATTCTCCGAGTAGGAGACAGATCATATCACAAAATCTCTCTCTTTAAGCAACTGGTATGGATTTTACCATCAGAACTTTCCCTACACCACTCACTCCTGAGGGTATAAGAACTTTGCGTAAGATCGAAAAAAATGTGCTTAAGTTTCGCATTTCGATATATACTCGAGCACCAAAATTTAAAGGCCTTTAATTTCACTGCGCTGTTTTAAGATATGGTCAGTATATAAATGATAATAGAAAACAAGTGCAGTATTGTATTCTGGCCCCTTAAAAGAGTAGAGCACACTACGATTGTAATTCCAATGAAAGACAATTTTTTACTTTTTCCTGACTAATCTGTTATTTATTTCATTGCTACTACAAACCAATATACCAGCATTTTAGTTTTAACTAGATGCAATGACAGACCATAGTTGCTTTGATAAATACCAAAAAAGTTTTAAAATGAGGAGCACAAGTAATTATGAATCATATAGAGCATTGTAGCATACTTGGTATACGTCAGATAAGTGAAACAGATGATCCAAGGCTTAGTTGGTACAAAATTAACTCCAGATAGAATCAAAAAGAACAATGGAATATTAAAAATTTTGTCAGCATACCATACCATTTGATCTCATTAAATGCTAAAGAGATCTTTGAGGGGTATTTACGAAGATTACATATCACACTTTAATTACACCTATTGCAAAAAAAGAACTTATTGAAACAAAGAACAAACAATTATAATAATTTCCACTTTTTCCACTTTTTCTTAAAATACATTTTCATGAAGTTAAACAATTTCAAATTGATCCCTTATTTTAATTTTAATTTATCAGATACTAAAATTTAAAACTTTATCTAAGCACGTCAGACAAGATCAGAGGTTTCGGTTCTGTTATAATTTTAATCTAAATAATTAGCTTGACGTTTTGCGGAACTTTTTGATGTATTATTTTCCCAAAAAAATGCATGTTTTAGCTTTATAGCCCTAAAATTTGTATAAGCTTAAAACTTATCGTGCAAGAATATCCACTTCCTTGAATTTCATATTGCCAACTACACTCACACCACGTAGGTAGTAGGGGTTTTATGCGTTTTTGTGACACCAAAATTTAAAGGTCTGAGATCCATCTTTTTTTGAGTTGATTAATGAATGTCATTCCATCCGTCCCGCTAGGTGCCCATGTATTTTGGTTATTTTGGCAATTTTTAAAAAAATTTTGATATATTTTGCTTAAGTTTAAGTGTTTTGTCACTTTCGCAAAACCTATTGTTTGTGGTGATAATCGGTTCATTATGTGAAACAGCCCCCAAATAAATGCACTACATAAGAATTTTATTTAACCTTTTCAAAATTTTTCACATATGTTTGGCTTTTTACTACCAACTTGTGTATAGTCCCCACATATATATGTAATTTAGGGCATAAAATTGCTGGGCTTCACTGACTTTTACATTTTTACTTATTTTGTTTGTGCTTTGCTGTACGCTAGCATCCACATCCCACAAAAAAAGTTTTCCTTTCCATATGTTTTTCATACGACATACATATATAGTTGACACATTTAAAATGTTATTTTTTGTCCTTTTTGAACTGAAACGAAAGTAAAAGAAACGTATTACAAGCGCACATATAGTTTAGACTCTAAATTGATTTATGTCAGCATTTGTTGAATAACGGGGCTTGAGTTAGTTTTTTGTTTTTTTTCTAAGTGCATAGTTTGTATTTTAGGTTGAGCCCAAACAGCTTTTTAACAACTTTTGATTTTAAAAAACTTCTGTACAAGAAAACTTTTTCTTTTAACTCTTTTTTATTTTTGTGACATAATTTTTATTTGAAGTTTAGTCAAAGAAATTTTTGGTAAGAAAATAAAGCTATTAGCATGTGAAAAAAATCGTTTTAAAAATTAAGGTTTTTAAACGTTTTCATTTATTTTGTTGGTATAAAAGTGGGGTCAATTAAAATTATCGCTATATTTTTTTCTTTTAGGTATGTCCATTGAAATAGTTTTGCTAAGTAACAAAGTTCTTCTTTTGTTAACTGAGTTAGATGACTACGGCTAGAAATTAAGAAAAATATTTAACATGTAAATGCTATTTTATGCAATAAAGTTTAAGTTATTAGCTACATAGACTAAGGGTTGGGTCATAATGACCTGTTCATTAAACTCGAGGTATTTTGTTATATTCACGAAAAAATTTATAATGTTTATTTTGAATCTAACTTAATTATTAAAACAAAGCACGATTTTATTAAAAAACAATATATTTATTTCTATTTTGAAACAAAAACTATTTCACATTAAACAGTTAAATTTAATAAAGACTTAAATCTAATGACACTTATGTCTGCAGGGATGGGCCATATTTACGACTGATTTGAATTTAAGAAGATGCCGAGGGATTCAATATCTCCAGCTACTAAAAAAAGCTTAGAGAAAAGGAGTACACTTTTAGCAGCACAAGCATTTCGAAAAGTTACAGGCAATTTTGACCCATCACTCCCGAAGCCAGGCAAAATTAAAAAAAAGGAAGAATAGCATCAGGTTAAAGAACAACGATATGGTTGCAGCCGCAATTTAAGAACGCATAATGAAATATTAACCATAAATCAACTATCAAAAGGAGCTATAGAATACAAAATCAAACGAGATGCGGGCTTCATCACAGCTAAATAGTCACATCTCACGGTAGGTTACTTGACGCGTTTCTTTGGCAGAAAGGTAATCCTTGAATATACAGTAATTGTTATTTCTTTCCAAAAAAAAAACACATCAAACCAAATTACTCAGTACCTTGTTTTTGTCTAAACAAAACAACGACCGATGAGCGGCTTGTTAAAATTTTAAATCATTGTCAACAAATTTAATGCGGCATATTTCGTGTAACATTGCGTTTAGTTTGAAAAAGATTTTAACAAAACTTTAAACATTTTTAAAATCAACAAGAAGATGGTGGAAAAGAAGAATGACAAAAATGCATGAGAAAACACGACACATTTAATTTGAGAAGTTTTTGGTAAAAATAAACTTTTGTTTTTAATATAACTTCAAAATCAATTTTTTCCTTAAATTCAAATTTTATGTAGGGGAAAAAACTAAGTATTTATTTCGTAATTTGCATGCATCGCATTTCACCGATTTTTGAGATATATACGTTACAGCGTACTGCCGAATATCTGCTTTGGAGTTAAAATGAAGGCTACCGAAAAAGAAAACAATTTTAGCTAATTTATGCAGATTTTTCTGGCTCGAAAGCAATAAATAATAATAATAAATAATAAGTATTAAAAAAATAAATAAAGCAAAATTTTCTTGGCAAATTATGGCAATGATAGTACACAAAGACTTGGTCCACTCAAGAAAATCATTAAGACTTTAAGTTTTTTTTACTTCAAAAAGGTGCTGAGGCGTACAGTAACCCCAGTAGCATTACAGATTATATCATGGCTACCACCTAGATACTCTGGATATTTAAAAGGAATATTTTAAATTAAATAAAATAAGGAGTGAAAATAAAAAGAGTATTTGCTTTCAAAATTGAATAAATTCAAAATGACTGTGATAAAAAGAAAGAAATTTAAAAACTAGATCTTCTTTTAAATTGAGAAAAACACACTTTTTTTACATTAAGTTACAAAAAAAGGTTTATCGTTAGCTTTAGTAAATAATCTCTGAACGAGTAAAAAACGTCCAAAGGAATTAGTCAAAAAGACAACAAATAAAGCAGTCGTTTGGCTGGAATTAGTTTTTTTTCACAACACACAGGGGTCAAGTTACCCACTGTGCCTTTGTGAGATGCTGTTTGAATGAAAGAGGTCAACTATGCGCTCATGCGAAGAATTCAAAGTTTAACTTAAACTGCCAGAATTATGAAATAACGGCACAAGATATCTGCAAGGTGATATCTTAACCCTTATTTTTGTAACACTAAAATAAGTAACATTTCAAAAAAATTAAAGTATGATGCCAATGCTAGTTATAAACCGGAGATCTTAACACATTCAACTTTTTTGCTTGCATATGCTGACCATATGACGCTTGTAATTAATTAATAAAAAACCAACCCAAAAAATGACTGTAAGTCGAAAAAAGTGGATAAAAATACTTGATAACAAGAAGTCCTTACCACAAACTTAGCTGTTTTTATTCCAAAATACGCTCCAATATTAATATGTGATGGCGTATCATTCGCAATAAGCTAAAGTGTAGTAAAAACCGACACAATGAAGTTAAGGATGACACAATCCAAGACAGTCTTAATGTTAAGCCTACAGCAGATAAGTTTGACAGCAACAAAATATTTAAAATATTTAACAAACATTATTTTGAAGCAAAACAGTAAAACTTATGGTTAAAGTACAAGAGTATGTGAGCGGGATAACCCTCTCCATTGAAAAGAGGTCTGAAAAAGCCAGTTAATAAAAAGCGTAGTTTACTATAGGTTCTCAAAAATTGCATTATTTTACATTAAACTTGAATAAGAAATAATATTGGAAAAAGCTTCAAATTTCTAAGCCTTTATTGATTCTAAAATAAGCGGTTATGTTTGATTACACCAAATTTACTTTAAAGTCAAAATAAAAAACTACAACATAAGATTTTTTATCAAATAAAAATAATCGGGTAACTAAATCATTAGAGAAATGACAGATATAATTGAACGGTAGTTACATATATTTTACCAATTTAATTAATTCATGAGAAATTCACTATTGCGGGGAAATTTCAATTAAACAATAGCAATAACAGAGTTTATTCAAGTTACTGGTAGTTTACCGATTTTCGCAAACATTTAAATTTAAGCTCAAAAATCAAAATAAGTTTAAAAAATTTTAAAATGACTATGTATCTACCATAATAGCAATATCATTAAAAGTAAATGTTTTTGAAGCTCTATCATTTAATGGCATCACTAATCTTTATTTTTTTGTTGCTTCTATTTTGGGAGTTCTTTGCATTTAAATAAATCGACAATAAAAAAAATTATCAGATTGCCAAACCATAATCAACGCATTGCTTGGTTTTTCTACCACAAACACATTAAAACGTGCAAAGTGTTTTGCAGTTTGGCGAAGGTAAACAATTTATATGCAAATGTCTGTTGTGTTTACATTGTAATAAAATGCGATAAAAGTGTAATATTTAAAGCATTGCCAGAAGTACTTAACAAGTGTAGGCAGATTTTTTGGGAAGATGTAAGGGTTAACACCACTTAACTTTGACACTACAAAATGTTGTGGTATTGTTTGGATCAACTATTTTTTAGGGATTTAAAATTTAACTAAAAGCTACTACAAAGATATATACATAAGTGCCTTATCTTTTTTTTAGATGAGTGATTTTGCGTTTAAGATCTTATTTAGACGTAGTTATTGACTGAATTATAAAAAATTTTAAAAATAAGTCCTTAAATGACTAGCTAACCAAATTTTTTTAAAATAGTTTGATGAAATGATTTCAATTAAGTACAAAACTTAAAAAAATCACTTAGTTCACTTATTGTAAAACTTTTATACTGTTACGAAGTTAAATGTTAAATGGGTATGTAACATGATAATTTAATAAGTTGTGGGGCATTATTGGCCCCAAAAAATGATATGGTTTTTAGTCAACAAATCAGTAAAAAACTAAAAATTTTATTTTTAATAAATATTATAATCAACAGTCTGAGAAAAAATATCGTGAACTGAATTCAATTTATATTATTTTTCTCCTCTTAATTATCCCCTTTTTATAAGCAATTTTTGTTTTCGTTTTTCTAATTTCGATACAAATTTTAATCAAGAGTATCAAATCAGAGCAAAGACAAGAGATCATGTGTGTGTGTATGTACTTTATAAAAAAAACATTCTCTGGAAATTGTTATTGTTGGGTCATATAAATTTTAAACTGGCACGTTTACATTTTATTGTGTGTTACATTGCTTCACATACAGTATAACAAACACTTAAGCGTAAGTATGTGTAATAACGTTTTCAATCTTTTTCTTTACAATTTATTTTTAACATGAGCCCTAAAAATGTGTGTTACCATATTCGAATAAATGTATTCAATTTAATTATATCTTTAGATTAAACATGCTGGCTTGCTTTTTAAGATATAAAATGGAAAAAGCAAAGGAAAGAAAATTTAGCTGCTGATGCGAGGTTAAATATGTTACTTACCCGAAAAAATTAGAAGTTAAAAAAAATAAGGTTAGCGGATATTACAAAACGCTACGAAAGACACCAAAAAGTTAAATTATTTTGAAAAATTTATATACTTAAAACTTCTTGAAACACTCAGACAAACGAAACAGCTATAATGTTCATAGTAGTCTCGAAACTTAAACAAAACTGAAAAAGGTTAAACAACTTTAAAGTAAATTAATAATCTTACTCAAAAATAAACGGACATTTTTAAGCACTTTTTCCTGTTTTGGTTTTTGAAAGCGAAACTATGTAAAAACAATATTTTGACATGGAAAAACTAACCAGTTTAGAAAGAAAAATAAAAAAAATTGCATAAATTATTAAACAAAAATACGGGTTTGGAAAATTTTTAATTTAAAAGGGAAAGCTAACTGTAGTAACTGAAAGGAAAAAATAGTGAAAGCATTGTTTCAATATTTTTCAAAGTTTCGGAACCAATAACGGTTAGGTAAGGTTAGGTACAACAGGCAGCCGTTGAAGCAAAGGATACAGCTCACTTGGGTCCGCTTAATTTGGTCCCTTTGTGTAACCTGGAGAGGCAGATAGAATAGGTTGAGATAGAAGGAAAAAAGAAATATAGAGAAGGATAAGAAAAAAAGAACAGAAAATGAAGCAAACTTACCAGGGTCTCTGGGAGGAATCGAACCCACCACCCCCAGACTAGAAGACTCGTGCACTTACCACTGATCTACCGGGGCACCCAAACCAATAAAGATTGAACCACATTTTAAAAAACATTATGCACATATTATATTATATAAATATGTTTTTGGTACTTTTTTTAAAATTTTAAGCCTAATAAGAAAAAGAAGATATTATTATATATTGTTAACTTAAGGATACTCTGACAACTTTTATTTAACTAAAAATGGAAAATCAAGTTAAATTCTGTTTAAGGAGCCTGGAATAAAGTTTAAAATTTTTTAATATTTTTTAACACAAGAGGATAAAGTAGCTAAAATTTTACTTGGTACTTTAAAAACACTTTTTGTATATTATAAACCAATAGGAGTACTAACCTGAATAATATTTCGTTTAAGGGCTGCAAACCCAAATAGGGGCTTAAATCTGACGTTGAGTCTACGTGTTTTTCAAAGGTTTTTGCTAACTTTTTGCTTTTTTATTTATTTGTCTACATATCTAAAAATAAAGATAAATGACACTAATTGGAATTAAAAGTTAACTAACTGTACAAATCAAAGATGAGTTTTATAAATTTTTGTGTACTCCTCCGAGACTTTTGAGATTGATAATGAAATTAAGCACCAATTAACCAGTTTAATGTAGTGGGAAAACATATTTTTTACATATTTTGGTACTTTTTTAAAATATGTAATTAAAAAATATTGATGTTTGAAATCTGGCTAATCAACCAAAAGCACTTTTTAAAGTTTTCGGTTCTTTTTGCCTGTTTTGAAGCTAAGACAAACGAATCCCAGATTAAGTTTGACAGAACATATTTTTATAAATACTTTTTTTTATTTGATAAAATAGTGTTTCTCAAAGTTTTGGCAAAGGTATTTAATACATTTTACCCACTTAAAGAACACCAGCCTTTGTATTCCTATTAAATATTAGTGATCCCTCTATTATAAAAAACACAATGAACAGTTTATTTTAAATCCTTTAATAACTGACAATCATCGCAAAATGTATTTTTTCATACACAAGAATGTTATTTAACGTAGCATATACATTTTGGTGACAATATTAACAGTTGAGGTACATTTTTCTTTCTTGTCTTTACCACTGATGTTCACCTCAGTGTTACAAAATCACAGGCACAGAAAAATTTATATTTTTCCATTTTTGTCAAAGTTTCATACAGGTCTGATCAAACATATATTTACCAGTGAGCGCCAAACAGACCTTAATCTAGAAATTTTAAACTTTATTTGCTTTAGGAAATCTAAATAAAAAGAGTTAAATAAGGAGGCAAAAATTATAATTTTAAACGAGTAATAATTTAGCTAACGATATATGAGATTAATTTCCATAACCGGTGCCATAAAAAGCAAAATTCAATTGATTGCTACGGTTTTGGGTATGGCGTAATGGTAAGTCACCTATAATCAAATACAGTGTTGCCCATAAGTTTGGTTCGAACAGCTGTTTACTTTGGTATGGTTAAGTCACGTATAAATGAACGTTAAATTGTCCTTAATTTCTTCGACAGATTTTTTTTAATCGTGTAACATTGTAATTAATTAGAATAATAACTTTATAACACTTGTGCTTAAATAGCTAAGGTATTCACAATTCCGTTATCTAATCTGCCTTGCTTAATAACTACAAAACATTTACTAATCATAGTTGAAAATAGTTTTTTTATCCATGGTAACACTGAAACCAACGTTATTATTTTTATGATGTTTTTACGTACATATACAATATAATATTTGATTGCCCCAAAATCTTTCAAAATAAAATCAATTCAGCAAAATACTTTTTATTAGCACACGATGGCATTTTGTTTATTGCAAATTTAATACTTTCCTTAATTCTTTATAATCGAAGAAATATATTAACAATTATAAAAGTGGACAGATCCCAGCAAAAAATAATCGAGATTTTGTAAGCAGTAAATACTTTTTATAGTTTACTAATGCGCTTTGCAGCAAGCACTTATCTATTCCCTTAATAAACGCAATAGTGTATGGCAGTAAATGTAAACCATTTACCGTTTTACACACTCGCTTACTCAAGTGCATACTAAGAAGCACTACTGTAAGGCAGTGAGAAAAAAAAACATTAGTTTTTCGTTAAGATACGAACATAATAACACGACAAAACATGTATTACGATGACGCAATAAATTTAAAAAACTAAAGAAGCACTAAAATTACATGAATTAACTGGATATTCATATCGCCGAAATAATCACTTAACATGAAATGCAACTAAGTGGGACATGGCGAACAAATATCATGCCATACGTAAGCAGGTTTGAAAGCTTTGCTGTCTTGATATTCCCTTACAAACCTACCTACGGCGAAACAGCAGTTTTTGCTGGGATATTATACTAACAAATAACAGCTTAGCATCTAGGTTTGTTATACGTTAAAAAGAAGGATTTGTTTGGTCGCAATGTGCATTATTTTTGTGTTACAAATAATGATCGGAAGTTTTATTAGGCTTATGTTTTAATGTTGTCTCTACAAAAAATAAGAATTTAATAATTTTAATTATAAACATAATAAAAGATATTAGATGGTTTTTCATATAAAACAGACAACGATTAAATGCTAAGGAAATCTGCTCCTTATTTTAACTATGTTATATTTAAACGAGCTTTGACATAAATATCAAAAGATAGCATGTACATATGTATTAAGCAAATAAGACGCCACATTAAAATTGAAAATCAATTTTGCCTAAAAGATATACTCCCAATTTATTTCATTTTCAAGTAGCCATTTATGTATGTTTATATGGACATACATTCATAAACATGCCAAAATCCAAAGATCTATACACAAACTTCCCAAAAATTAACATAAGTTAATAAATATAATTTTTCCTTATAGCCTATGTTTTAAATTTAAAACACTGCCGTTTACATATCTAGGTTAAAAGCTGTTGTAAATAATATTCATGGATTACGAGACATTCATATTTTGTAAACGACAACACCCTTGTGCTACTTAATAACAATAAGAAAATTTAACAAATACTACGAAAATAATTTACAAATTACAGCAACTTCGTAATATTTGAAAGTTACAATATAAATTTCGAAACTTCAGCTGTAATTTATATATTAATTCAAGACCAGAAGATTTTTAGCTTGCGTTAACTTAGGTTAAAGGCATAAGTACATAGATATGTATTTACACAGCTTATATTCTTACATGATTATTATGTTATTTTTTATGAAAAAAATTTAACATATTTTATATAAAAAATTTTCAGCAATTTATTAACCATTATTGGCTTTTATTTTGTTATATCTTAGAATTGATACATCTAAATACACTTTTTTTTATTAATATTAGTTTAAAGAAGTTTTTTGTAAGTTTTATTCAA
Source organism: Melanophora roralis (assembly GCA_963583895.1). Taxonomy (NCBI): domain Eukaryota; kingdom Metazoa; phylum Arthropoda; class Insecta; order Diptera; family Rhinophoridae; genus Melanophora; species Melanophora roralis. The sequence continues at coordinate 36,898 of CAUZWR010000053.1, read as the reverse complement.
AAGAAATAAGCCTTATAACGCTTTAAGTTTCGAATAACTAAAATCCATTTTTTTTTCAATGACACCACCGTCTACGTATATTTAAAATATCTAAAAACGCACCAGAATCTAAAAATTTTTAAAATATTACTGAAATTCTTTCAAACTGTCAATGGAACTCCTAATATATTTATAAAATTTTTTAGTTTTAGTCTCTTTTAATAGTAGTATGTACCTACATATATTCGACGCCTCCATTCTATAACGTTCTAAATGTACTTAGAAGGTTTTTAATGTTCCTGAATTTTTGAATCCTACGTTCTCTAATTTAGATACTATCAAAATCTGGTTAAGATGGGCCGATCCGTTCCAAAGTTATAGGCATAAATATACTTAGACTTCACACATAGTCATAAAAATTTTCCATTCTAAAATGTAGTAAGTACACTTAAAATACTTTTGTTTGGACGATTTTAAATTGACTTGAAAACTATGTTTACTTAGTATGTTATGGAAGGGACATTTCTTAACGTTGTGTTTTCCATCTATATTTGGTATGTTCAGTGTGCTTTTTTTAGTGTCTGTAAGTGTAGTTAAAAGGTTTTTTCCCGAATTAAAAAAAAAGAATTTTGTCCGTGTAAGTGTACATAAGATGTTTTAGTTTGGAAAAAGTAGTCAACCAAATCGGATGCCTAATTTTTGTATTTTCTGATATAAAATGATTTTGCGTGCAAGAAAAATGATAAATTTAGCACAAAATAACGTGAGAGGTATTATTTATTACATTTCCATATTATCTAAAATAATAAATAAGTTTTTTTATTAGGAAAATGTGAATCAAAAAGTATAAGTTCAATGTCATATAATCGTGAGAAAAGTGTTGGTAAGAAATTCACGACTTAAGTCAAATGGTGTGCTTATTTATATTAGATTTTTTTGACAGGAAATAAAGAGTAAACTAGTCCAGCCAACAAAAAATCGTCTAAATTTGATAATGAAAATAGTGAAAATTCTGATTCACTAGGTATGTGATATATTTATATTAATGTATTTAATTTTTTTTTTATATTAAGTAATTGATTTTTTTGAAGCATATCTCGGGAGTGACTGCGAATATTACACATCGAATAATTCGTCTGCAATATGTATGTTTATAGACATTTTTTATATAATGTATTTTAAGTATCGCTTCAACTTTAAGAGCCATTTCCTGGCAGTTGCAGCGAATATAATCCGTCAAGTAATTCGTCGGAAGCAGAATCAAATCCAGAGTTTAGTCCAATAACTCCAAAATTAAAAAAGAAAAAAATAAATCGATATTAGTCACAAAATTTTAGAAAAGGGTCATACTCAAAATGAAGGCGATGGTGTTCATGGACTTATAGAGAAGTGCAAGAAAAATAAAAGAATATACACGCCGATAGAATGGTACTCCGTGATAAGAAATGCTAAGAAAACACCGCCATTATACAATGTAATTGAAATAAACCAATGGACAAGAAATTTGCTTCCGTAACAAATTGGACAAAAAATATACAAAATGAAAAATTATGTCTATCAAAAATCCGAGAAATAAGTTTATAAAGAACAAAATTATAAAGTATTTTATAAATAGGAATTTGATGAGAATTTCAACGAAATAAAGATATATGATGAAACTAGGAAGAGAAGAAGAGAAAATAAAATTGTTATTGAAGAAATACCAAAAGCATACATATCCGGATTTCCTATAACGGAAGAAAAACGAAAAAAACTTTTATATCTGTGTGATCAAAATTAAATTCCAAAATCTTACCAAAATTTCTACGGACGATTTAATGGTTTTAATGGAAAAGAATATGTAGTCGTGTCAGATAATGACGACTAAATAATACAATATAGTTTCTACTTATTTAATGTTATACTGAATTAATACTGTTTCTGTTATCTTTATTCTTATAATTATTTTTAAGTAAACTTGAATTTATCTTATAACTACATTTTGTTTGAACTGAATTATTATACATATTTAATTTTCTTTTTTGTTTTACGAATAAAATTAATTTAAAAAGAAAACAATAGTTTTTTTTGTATAACAATTTAACTAAAAATTCGCCTATGTAGGAAAATATAATTTTCTAAAATTTTTTCCCAAACTAAAATATTATATGTATACTTAGGTGATTAACTTAAAAAAAATAGACCTATCAAAAACATGCTAAGTACACTAAAACGACCCATAGCCAATGTTTTCGCCGTGCTAAAATATTTTATATCATTTTTAGCTATGATCCAATTAAAATTTGTAAATTCAGAAAATACTATAAAAATTCTACTCAAATTCTACTAAAAACAGTGAAAAAACAAATGGCGTATCTTATATAGCTTATGAGATATCGCGTGAAAACTTTGAGAGCTCGTAACTCAAAACTCACATTTTCGACTTAGAATGTTATAGAATGGAGTCGTCGTATTGCTTAATTTTAAGCTAAGGTTCTCTTATGTGTAGTCAGTTTTTGCAGACAAAACTACATAAACAACAAGTAATGTTGCCAGGGTCAAATTTTATATACCCTTTATTTTGTTGTAATGTGCCCTGTAATTTGAAATAAACTGCGTCAAAATTAACCAGAAAACTTTGCTTATTCAAGGGGCAAGCAACTCCAAAATGCTGATGGCTAAACAGGCGCTGTTTTGAGACTATTAATAAAAAAACACAGCTTAAATGAGCCGTTTAAAGTTCCAGTTTGATCTCTGTTATATTTTTGATTTTATTTGCTTAAATACTCATTTGATAAAGTGTTATAGATTTAAGTTAAAACTGTTATACTGATTGATAGTCAATCAGGTCACTTTCATTATTTTGCTTTGTGCTACTTTTCTCCGTCGGTGTATTTTGTCACTTGTCTTGCACAAATGTATATTACTGTAACTCTGTCGCCAATTACTAATTGGTATTGTGATAATTATTGGTGCAAGTGTCAAGTTTCTTTACCAATTTTCTTGTTTGGTGCGTGTGTTTTGCAAGTCAGTTATTCAGTTGATGGCATACATACATTGTTATGCATGTACACTACACCAGTTGCCTGATCTAGGCGACTTGCTTTCGAACTTAAGCTATTTTCATTATTTGTGCTAGGCTTAAAGTACATAGCTATGATAGGTTTGGAAACAGAAAACGCACAGCATGTGAACAACTGTATCGACTTCCCTATCTTTAGGGATACAGATTATATATACCTAATGGGGTCGCAACTGGATATTAAAAAAAAATTGCAACCTAAATGAAAAACTGATATATACCCTTTTCACTATATAAGGGGTATAACAGCAATCACACAAACACACACACACACTACGATCCTTGAAAAACATAAAAAAATTAAGCTAAAACAATATACACGTATGGTATGATGAACATCTATTTTCTTTGCAAGATTGTTAAGAGCGTTAATAAACTGTAACTGTCAAACTTCTTTCATATAACATTATTTTCCCTCTTTTGCGTCAAATGTGTGCTGAAATCAACAACACATGTTCATACATACTGTCGTCCAAACATACATACAGAAACTTAATGCATATATATGAACATCAATACGTATGCTTAACAGCGTCTTCAGTTGTTTACATTTGCAATATTTTTTTATGGGTTTTGTTTAAAAAAACTTTAGCAATTTGAGTATTATGCCTATAGTTAAATCCATGGTAAACTAATATTGCTCATTTCAAACAACTATTACTCAGGAATATTTCTTATCGTTTGACATCAGTACCTAGTTCGTAATACCTTAATTGACTCCATAAACTTGATTTCAACAGACAGCCTATCAACAAGCATCTAGAATATATTTATATTTTAGGGAGTCGAAAATGGATAATAAAGAAATTTTAAATGGAATGAAAGACTGATATATTCCCTTATCACTATGTGAAGGATATTTTTATATAAAGTTTTCGAGTTGCATAATATATCATTGAGCCTCTACTTGTTGTGCAAATAATGTTTAGTTATCATGCAACACATATACAACGCCTTACGTAGCGTATCATTGCCAAAATTAAATAAGGTTATTCACATCGAGTATGCCTTAAAATGATAATTGTCAAAAATATGACTGCTGTGAGCTTATAAAGTCAGCAATAAAATAATAAGAAATATATTTTGGATTTATTAAGAAAAACTAAATTTAAGAAACGTTTACTTGGTAGGATATGTTAAAGTCATTATTATTTTGATTTTTTACCATTAACATCAGTAATATTAATTAAATTAAACGTTAACAAGTGAGTGAGTTTTTATTTTTGTAACAAAAACAAAACAGGCCTTCTATGCTCGGACACACGACGCACAGTGCTTTGATCCCATATAGTGATGGGACAAAAATAGAAGGAGTGGTCCTAGAGCTTTGAAATTTGGTACAGTAGTATAAAATACTTAAATTAAGAAAAATTCAATTTTTTGAAAAAATCGGGCAAAGGACACGCCTACTGCCCATATATAGAAAGGACGAAATTTTCAATTTTGACTACATAACTGCACAGGAAGTTACAATAGTCCGTAGATTATTTACATCCCGTGGTAGTAACTTGTGTAATAATTTTTATTGGGATTGACGCAAGGACTCTAGGTCCTGCCATATATCCTTTTTTGCAAAAATGCTAAGACTGTTACAAAAGTTAACCGATTCTCATTAAATTGGGTGGTATGGTTATTATTATGTGTCAAACAAATGTTAGTGCCAAATTACATTAAAATTGATTTATAAAAATAGAAAATAAAAATTAAATTGGCTAAAAATCTTCTACATTATGATTTTGACGACAACGTGAAAGTACAAAATGACAATCTTTCTAAATTAAATTTAATTTAAAATACGTATAAGTGCGTTTTTTAATAATAATTTTTTTTTAATAAATTATATATGTATATTTTATTTTACAATAAATCTTCTTCAGTATTAGAATCTTCCCAAAAATATTGCCGCTCAATGAAACATTTGTCTCGTCGTCTTCAACTGGCTCCTTAGCATTTTCTCTTAAGTATATATATATATATCAATTTCTGTAAATAATGGATTTTTTTTGGTCTTTGGATTCCTTTTTGAAGTCAAAAACGGATCTAAAGATAGTATTAAATCTTTATGAGTGTATTTTCGTGACGTTTTCCTCGTATGGGACAGTCTTGCTTTTCTCACGATTTTGTGGTTGGCTTCCAATGCTTTTTCAGACAAGCACCCTGAAATTCATTTTCAGATACCACAATAGACGGAATAAATTTTTTTTCTTAGTTTGTAATGCATACAGAGACGGAAAACGATTTGGGTGTATTTCATTTATTGTATTACGTAGCACACTATATTTTCTTACGGTCAAATCTAAATTCATATATAGCGCCACAGCTTTTGTTGCTGGTAAGCATTTTGAATTCGACATTAGGCTTTGCAAAACAGAATGAGATTCCCGCTTTAAATTTTCCACTGCAAAATGTAGTTCCTCAAGGGAACATTTGATTACTAACTCTGGGAGTCAAATCTAGCTATTTTCAATTGCTGTATTAGTTTTTTGTGATGCAAAGTTTTATAAGATTTATGAAAAACATTAAATTTTTGTCATATTTTGATCTAGTTTTTGTTATAAGTAGTCACAACCGACCTGGAAAAAACAAATTTTTTGGCAGTTCATAATTTACATTTTAAAAATTTAGCTAGCTTCTAGCGATTTTTTATACTAACTTATCTATATTTTTGGGAAAAAAAATTAGCAGCATTGGTGGGAGGTAAACAATGAAACACCAACGTCAATCTGTTAATTTAGCAGCATCTTGAGCGTCAAAAAGAGGCAAACACAATTTTATACTTATTTTTTTTAATTTATCTCGTTAATTATTATAATCTTGTGGTATCAGTTTGGTTTTATATGTTATTATATTGTAAGTTTTTTTTATAGTTTTAGCTCCAGAAAACTGTCGAAATTTGAGAAAAAATCACGAAAATAGCCATTTTAAAAAAAAAAATTTTTTTAAAGTTCCGGTTAAATTTTTAAAATTTTTTTTCTTGTAATTATTAGAAGACAGTATGAATTTTTGAAAACAGAAAAAAACCCATAGACCATATTTTTCTTTTTTTTTTTAATTTTCCATCAAAGTTAAAAAATTTTTAGAGCTTAAGTGAATAATAAGCATTTTTCAAAGCAACAAAAACTATGTATAGCAAAATATTATAATAAAAATTTTTGCACACTTGGTTTCGAATATAGTTAGCTATTACAAGAAACAATTTGAATTTCCTAGTTCAAAAAATTAAATTTTTACAATAATTTTTTTAAAACAATAAAAAACCTAGGTAATTTGGGGTTTTAGTGTCATTTTATAGCGTAAAATACATAGAAACGCAAAAATTTTACTATTTTGCGGTTTTTTTCTTAAACAATATTAATTTAAATTTATATTTTTTAGTATTTGTAGTTTGTTTTCTTTTAAACCTTAGAAAACTGTCGAAATTTGAGAAAAAATCACGAAAATAGCAATTTTTTAAAAACAATTTTTTTTAAAGTTCCGGTTAAATTTTTAAAATTTTTTTTCTTGTAGTTATTAGAAAACAGTATAAATTTTTGAAAACAGAAAAAAACCCATAGACCATATTTTTCTTTTTTTTTTAATTTTCTATCAAAATTAAAAAATTTTTGGAGCTTAAGTGAATAATAAGCATTTTTCAAAGCAATAAGAAATACTTATAAAAAAAGAAATCACAAAAAATTTTTTTGACAGTTAGTTGCAAATATAATTATTTACTACAGAAAAAAATTTCAATCTCATAGTCCAAAAAATAATTTTTTTATAACTGTTTTCCTGAAGCATGTAAGACGCGGGTATTTGTTTAGCCATTTTTACTTCAAATTCTTTGATTTTGGCGCCCCCTAGCGCCACCAAAAAGAGCTAAATCGAAAAAATTCTTTAAAATTTATTTAAAAATTATTGTTATCTGTCGACCTATATATTTTTATCTACAATATAAAACATTTTTTTTTATTGTATTTTTGTCTATGGGACACAGCACTGTGCGACGTACTAATACTAATGCAGTGACTAATTTTATCACCATATTTGAAATGAGCGTTGTTGGTGGGCCCTTTGGAACGAAATGTTATGAACAAAATTTGTAAAGTCTTCTTTATAAACAAATTAATGCTCCGATGACGTTAGCTTAAAAAAAATGTTTTAACCCAAAAGATCGGCGGACGCGTTTCGAAAGTATTGGGGGCATTACAAGGGCAGTAAGTTTTTTTGGCGCAGAAAATTTTTTTAAATTTAATGACGAACTAAAAAAACATAAAAAAGGCTTATTATTTTAAGGCAGATTTATTTGAAAAAATTAAAGTATTTTTTAAACATTTAAAAAAATAGGTTTGTTAGAAAGAAGGACAATAAGATTTCTTGTGAATTATTCAATAAAGTTTTTTTTAAATTTTTTTTAATAAAACAAAAAAGTTTAGAGCCATTATACTTAATTTTTTATCGATATTTAAACCGATTTATTTGAAAATCATCTACTTGTGAATATTTAATCCTTTTTCAAATAGACAACAGATTCACATTTAAACAAAACAATTTTTTTGTATTTTGTATAAAGTGGTTCGAAATTCTTCGAAACATATGGCACAAATATAAAAATCAAATAGCCAATATTTGCATGATAGTGAGTATTTTTCCTATTTCTTCTTACTCAAATCTACAATAGGAATTGAATCGTTTAAAATTAGAACTGATTTTAACCCTTATCCTGTGCTTCAAAAATAAAACGCATTTAACATTAGTGGGTCAATTTTGCCCAAAATTTACAAAACTTATTTTTGATTAGGTTTTTTGGCACTCATGGCATTAAATTTGTATTTCGGAATGTTTTTTACACACAAAAAACTACAAAATAATTTTTTCAAACAAATTTTTGTTCAAAATAATTTATTTTTTTAGTAAATTTATTTAATAGTCTCTAATATTATTTTTATTTGATTTTTAAATCAAACAAAATTATCGCCTAGACAATTCAAATATTTAACCAGCTGAACAAATTTTTTTATCTGAAACTAAAACTATATTTTTTTCAATAAAATTCTTGCAAAATTGTTTGTCTAAATTTACAATTTTCGTTGAAGGTCCTTAGCCAGACAAAATATTTACTGATTCTCTGAAATTCGTAACTGATTCTACAACTCAGTTTTTTCTGTGTACATATAAATTTATTACAACTCGAGCATTTATTTGAATATTTCGCGCTATTGGACCGATTTGGGCAAAAAAAACAACGTTCTTTTTTGAAATTTTTTACCTTTGAGTGGGTAGCTAAATCAATTTGAACGCTGGTGACATATGCTTTATCATAACTGCCATGTGGTAAGCTTGTTTTGGTGGCAAAAATGTTTTCTTTTTTCGCACAGTGCCGACCAATCTTATATTGCGTTTAAGAAACTCAATACCTAATTCATGGGAGGTAAAAAAAATTATAGCAAGTAACATTGTGTCCTTTCAAATCTTTAATTAGATCCAAGACGACACGACGGCCTTGGCCTGTTTCTGGTTTGCAATAGTACCTGAGTGCCCATATTTGTATGCTTTTTTTTTCCTGGTTTTGCAGTACATACTATCTGCTTGAATGGGCAACGTCCTCGATATGTTATTAGTGGCTCGTCCATAGTGACACGTTCACCAGGATTAAACATTTTCCGCAAATTTGCCTCCCAACGACTCCAAAAATCTCTACTAGAAGCAAGCCCATCGCGAGCGCGTCTTTCGTTTTTACCAGAGCTGTTATCTATCCGAAGTTCTCGCGATATGTTTTTAAATCTTTGCAAACTCATTGTTGATTTGAATTAAGGTTGACCTCTACGATCATCCCATAATGACTCCAGAGCCTCACCGCGCGAACGGTACACACCAGCCAACCTTCTGTAGGTAAATTATCTACAGGAATCCAAATATTTCCGAGTTGGCCTAAAAGCAACAATTCGCTTGGAATAACCATTAGAAACCATGATTTTATGCCATCTGTTCTAGAAATAGCATAACGCGTTGGACCAGAAGCAAGATTTAAAATATTCTCTCTAGCACTTCTTCCAGACTCCTTTACATCTGATATTTCTGACCATTAATATTTTCCATTTTTGGAAGTATATGTTATAGCTTCAGTTTCAGTTTCGTCTTTGTTTGAGCTTGATGATACATTTTGGTCATAAATAGATCTAACTTAGAAGAAGATATCTTTTTCGTCCTCACTTGACGTTTCATTCGGAGTTTCCTTTTCTAAATCAGACTCCACTAACAAAGCTCCAATTTTTTAAGGTTTCATTACCTCGAAATTATGTATGTATATTCACTTGCACAGAAAAAACTGAGTTGTAGAATCAGTAACAAATTTCAGAGAATCAGTAAATATTTTGTCTGGCTGAGGACCTACAACGAAAGTTGTAAATTTAGACAAACAATTTTGCAAGAATTTTAGTTTCTGTTAAAAAATTTTGTTGAGCTGGTTAAATATTTGAATTGTCTAGGCGAAAATTTTGTTTGATTTAAAAATCAAATAAAAATATTATTAGAGACTATTAAATAAATTGACTAAAAAAATAAATTATTTTGAACAAGAATTTGTTTGAAAAATTTTTTTGTAGTTTTTTGTGTGTGTAAAACACAACCGCGAATAATAAAAGTAAGTCAGTAGAAAAATATTTCTGTTGCTCTTGCGCATTTACAAAAATACAGAATGCAGTTGTTTTGTTGTTTCGTGTTGTCACTATTTATTTTCCCGTAATAAAATAAAAATTCTTTTACTACGCAGGTGGCTTTACACTATTTAAAAGAGCTTTCGTGTATTGGGCAGATTTGACCCACAAATACCATATGTGTAATTTTTTTGACACAGGCTTTGCGAAAAGAAGTAGAAACTTTGTATTTCATTTTTAAGCACTGTACAATAAATAAATAAATGTACAAGATTTTCGTAAAAATCTGTCCAGTGGGTATGAAAATATTGAGCATTAAAACCCGTTTGGGCAAATTTGACCCACGAATACAGGATAAGGGTTAAATAAAACTGAAATACAAAAACAAACCAATATGTTCCTTTTGTATATTTTTTTGACCCTTTGTGTTAAGGATATTCAATTTGTTATAATGTTTTTGGTCTTTAATGCTAAAGAGTCTAACAATGTTGGTAAATAAAAGATATTTTTAAAAGGTTTACAAAAATTAAATATTTGGTAGTAAAAGTAAACTGAACTGAACAATCTTTAAGAGGTTTTTGTTTGTTTAAAGGTAGCATGGGTTTTTATTTAGTTTAAAATTTAATCAAAGCTAAAGCCATAGAAATAATTTTTAAATTTGAAAAATCAGTAAAAAGACTCACGTTAATTATTAGCCATACCTTTTTAGACTATTAATGGTATCTGTGTTAAAAAACTAAAAAAAAACGACCTCAAGCTTAGTTTTTTACAATCAGTCATTTGTCTAGTTCAAGAAAACATGAAGCTTAGAAGTCTATATTGTTAAGTTAATAAGGCAAAAAGTTACTGATTGGCTGATTTGTTATCAAAGAGCCTATAAACCCAAAAATTTAAGGTTTGGGTTGGTAAGTTCATCAAGAACTTTACTCAAATAATTTTAAGATCATACAGGGAAACAGAGTGCAGTAGGGGTGGTTTATCAAAACCATGAATTTGAAACTAAAACCGTTAAATCCCCTCTTAAATACTTAAAAGCGGCTTTTGTATTAAAAGATAAAAAATATTTTTAACATTTTTTCATAATTAATTATGCATATCTTAAAACTGTTTATTTTATAATAAGAAATTAAATTGTTTTTCTTTTAATTCTTTTCCTGTCCTAGTTTTGGCAATGAATATAAATGACTATTAAATAAAAAGTCATGCGTAGCCGTATGGTGCTGTTCGACGCTGATGATGCTGGCATTATTTTTGTATGATGAAATCTAGCACAAGCTTGACGTACAAACATACATATATGAACCACATTGTGAATACACTTTGTTTTAAAATTATAAAGAAACAAATACAAGCTTTATACAAAAAATTAAACAAATTTTATCGGACAAAAAATACATTTCTTTGGTTAATAAAAGGCTTTAAGAATTTGCGTAAGTTTGCACTGACGTTAATAAAACTTATGTAAAAATCTAAAATATTGATTAAAACTGCTAAAGTTTAATAAATGAAGCGAAAAATAAAATGCTTCTATATTTATATCACAAAATTTCTAAAATATATTCATACAACCATTAAGTAAATACCACTAGGTCATTACGTAATCATTTGTATATTGTGTGCGTTTGTGTGTCTATGTGATATAATGTTAATATTGTTTCCTGTAGTTTCCGGTTCATAATTTATTCATTTGTCATGATAACAGAAGGAGACCCAAACACACATCTAAACATCCTTACAGTCTTATAAACATGCTTTCTTATATTGTGTTTTTGTGTTTTTCCCTTTTTTTTCTGAAATTCTATTATCTAGAAAGCATATAATAGTTATATTATATTAAATTCTATGACAAAGAATTTATTATTTATATGACACAACAAGCTTTGAAAACTTAGACGCTTTAGTAAAAAAGATTTAAGCAAGTTTATCTTTGCCCTTTCTTTAAATGGTTTAATAGCTTGAATGATCTATTCAATAAAATTTTAAGGCAAAATATTGTATGAAATTTTTTTTTGGTTTTACAAAATAAATAACTAAGAACAACTAAAGGTTAAATATAGAACTGGAAAATTTTAATTGTGTTTGATAAAATTTTTAGGACTTTAATACCAACATTTGAAAAGGTTGAAGTTCAAAACTTCTAGTTGTTTTTTGCCTTGTTCTCTTAAAACTTTACAAACATGTTGGAAGCCAAAATGTCAGCTGACACAATTGCCGCTTTGGTGGCCCAAAGTGATGGAGAAGTAAAGTTTAAACAGGAAATACAACTGGGATATGAAAGAACTAAACAGGGCCGTTATAAAGGTTGTAATATTAAGACAAAATATTTAAAAAAAAAACTCAAAAATACTATCATTAAAAGTACCAAGGAAGAGACAGAAGGTTAATATAATTTAAAGACTAAATAGCAAATTGTTGAAGACTCCTCGCAGCATTCCAAAAAATTACATAATAATTGAGAAAAGCCAATATACAAGGTTTTTGAAAGCAAAACAAGCATCAGGTAATACAAACTCTATATTTCAGCTTGTCAAGAAATATCGTACATATTTAATTTCATTCAATTTATTTTTTTTTTTTTAAAGGATGTGGAACTAAATTCAATGCAAGCAGTTGTGTTTATAAAACACTGGCGGCAGACTGTAAAAAACAAAATAACACAGCCGCTAACTTTTTATTTGAAATTTTGCAATATTCCTGTAAACCCGTTGAAACATAAACTGAGACTAGGTAGCCTAACAAGTCCAAATGCGAAACTATAAAAGTTGCTTGGTACTTTACGGATGCAGAAAATAAGCCTCCTATATATTCATGCGGCAGACAGGAAATTCTGTCAGATGTGGAATTAACTTGTTGCGTTTATATTTATCTATCAGAGTAGCGGTTGTCTTGCGTAAAAAACATCGTGACTATTGCTTACTATATATACCCTTCACAGTTTGTCATTCCATTTGTAACTTCTCAATTATACATTTGTGACCCTAAAAAGTGTATATATTCTGAACCCTTGTAGTAAGAAAAACTTATTAAGCTATGTCCCTCTGTCCATCTTTGTGTCTGTGTGTCTCTTGAAATCAAGTTTTCGGAGTCAATTTAAATACTTCGGATCGCTTTTTAAAATATGCAAGATCAGTTGATCACGGTCCTAGTTACAGGAAAAATTTTTCGTTTTCCCCTGTTTTTTTAGAACAAAATCCATACAAAAAATGTATCCAACGAGAAACTCTGTTAAGCATGCATATGGATTAAACACTTGCAAAGATATATCTTTTAACACCAGTGTGTGTAATTTTCAGCTTCTAGTGCGTATTGATAAGTAGCTTCGTGTTTTTGTTATAAGTGTGTATTGGTGGAGAGTAAGAATAACAAATTTGTTTTTTCTATGTTTCGTTGAAAGAGATACATACAAAGAATGATGTTTAACTATAATTACTTTCGTTGTTTTTTCTTGTTCTGGCTACATGAACTAGTTTTTCTATTATTTTAATTTTATTTAAATAAATTCAACAAATTTAGCTAAAAAAAATTAAAATTGCCTCGTTACTTTATATATCAAAGTCAAATTTTAAATTAAATTTTAAATTATAAAAAAATACAAATTAATTATATGTTATTTTATCTTAATTTTTGAGCTTGAAATAAAAAAATCTTTTTTTTTAATTTATTTTATTCAATTTTAGAGACTATAACTACAATAAACTTTAAAAATCAAATTTTTGTTTCATTCACAACCTTTTATATAAACGATCTTGTGTATTTGTTGTACCAATATTTATAGGAAAACATGCATGATACAATTGTTATTCAGCACAAAAAAAACCAATACATTACGCACTCAATGCAAAACCATAAACAACAATATTTGTTTATAAGAGTAGAGTGAGTGCGCATTAGCAAAACCATACAATATCAGTTACACTTTTTCACACATTTATACCAAAAACAACTAGTATGTACATGGATGTACAAGGTATATCTGCTTTTGCAATACTTATTTGTTCTATTAATGCAAGTGTATAATATGGATGTGCATAAACACGCATGAACATGTGTTGTTGACTTCGGCATAGGTTTGACAATTCAAAAGGTAAAGAGAGTGAAAATTCTTTTTGAGAAAGTAGTTTCTCACTTTTAGTTTATTATAGATCCTACCTCTCTTGAAAAGACAAAAGATGTACATAGTATTAAAAGTGTATATTGTTTTTGCTTAATTTGTTTTCTGTTTTTTTAAGAGCCATAGTGTGTGTGTTTGTGTGATTGTTGTCAGCAAATGTCATAACCAAAATGAGACATATTCTCTAAAATAAATGGAATAACTGCTAACACGATGTCCTTACCATACACGAGTTGATTTTTTTTGCCTGTAAAAAATGTGATGCTTCTTTGCTGGTCGCAAAGGATATTTCTAAGATGTCTGCGAGTCAAATTCGTACAACGAGACAAATTATTCGATTGCTTTATAATCCTGGCAAGATTGTCATGAACACAGGATTTAGCAATGACCACCTGATTTAGAAACTGAGCTCCATTGGAAAGCGGGTTCTAACTATGGAGTTATACAGCTAGTAAGCTGGCCTTTGCTCTTATCACAGGAACTCCGGATCCCTAATGCATGGGCCCAATAATGAGACAGGGTTAAGGCTACAGTAATGTGTGTTGGAAATTCTAGCATTCGAATAGGCGGCCAATCACTCTTTGTCCTCTCAACTTGAAAATTCACACGTAAACCTAATCAGGCTCCAAAAAGGAAAATCTGCGCAAACCTTACTTGCTCCTTAATTGATCACTTGTTTAAAGAACACAAGGAACGAATGTATGCCGTGAGAAAAGTGCACATTTACTAGCTTAGGTTTATAGGGGGGCTTAAAAGAATCGGATGGTAGAACAATGCCCAAAGGGTTTTTATGGGGCCTTCAGTATTATTCATTTCAACCTTGCATAACCTAAACTTTCCTTATCTAATTTAATTACCTAGCTCAACATAACCTAACCTAGCTAATAAATTTTTGTTAAAGTGCCCAAAATCAAATTTTTTTGCCATTAATTCTAATAAGAATAATATGAATATGATTAAATTTTCTGGCCACTATCTTCACTTATTGCCCCTACAATATCACTAAAGCCCTATATTTCTTTTACACAGTTAATGATGATTTACTTCTGGCGGTCTTTTTTCGCACAAATAAGTTTTAAAAAAATCATAATAAAATGTATGTTGATGTTAACCCCCTTTACTGTAACTTGTTTCAGGTAATGGCTCTCAAGGGCTTTTGAGTTATATATAAAGGGAAGTATCACATTCATCCAAAATCAATAAGTATTTTTTTCCTTTTTTCAAACCTTAACACACTAGAATATTACCAATAAGCAAATATTTTCACTTAATAAATTTTTTAACATTTAACAACTTATTTTTATTTTTGTAGAACAAATTGATTTGGGACCAGTGTGAAGTACAACAATTTTTCATGCATTTTTAACACACCTTATCTTCGCCCTTAAATTCCCAGCAGGTGATGCACTTTTATCTCTCAACCTCATACTGTTTTATGAGCATCTAAGGTAAAATATTGCATTCAATTATCGTTAAATATGGGGAACAATAGTAAAATGCTGTTAAGAACAATTCATTTGACTTAAGAGAAAATTTTTATTGCTTTTTCTCATCTAAGAAAAAAATGTATTGTTGAATAATTGTAATAGTTCTTTAAGCTTTTAAGGCAATAAAATTTTACAAAATTAAATATCAATATCTTTTTTTATTTAAAGTTTATTGTTGTAAAAATTAAGATAGATATTAAAATTTTTGACTTAAATGTGGCTTAAAGAAAGAAAATTGTACTAAATAAATCGTGCTTGGTTAAAAGAAAACCCGTACTTGATTTAGGAAACCCCGTAAATACTCGTCGTACTTTTGGACACGGTTTCAGCTTGATTTAGGAACTATTGCTTGGTTTATTTGTTGTGTGTATATTTTTCTTACGTGGGATAAGAATACGCTGAAAGGCAAAGACTTTAGAAAAAGGCACTAAGACCTGCAGGACATACAATAAGGCAAGTGCTTGGCTTGCTATGTGTTGCCAGTAATATGATTTTTTTTCCAAGTTCAGATATACTGGAGAAAATTTTTTGCCGAAACGAAGGCTTTCATTCAGTTAAATTGCCGAAAAAAAACGTTGGGATCTGTTTAACAAGCCTTTTAGTAAATAAAAATTTAACGATTATGGGATATCTTCTAGGCGTTGGGAAGTCTGGAGAATGAAAACCAAGCGGAAATGGTGCGAGCTGCTGGGAAAGGTTATCAACTTAGTAGTTTTGAATGTGCGAACTAAGAAAAAGGTCAAGGGTATTATTTTAGTTCCCTTTAACACACGAAATATGTTTCCGTTCATTAATTAATTCCGTTCATTAACTAGCTGTGGGCTTCAAATAGCTCAATATATTTTCCCTCTGGAGTCGTATTGGTAGAATAGCGAAGCCAAGAAGAATTGTAAACTTTGAAATCGCCAGCAACATTAATTTTAATTTTCGGGTATTTCCCAAGGATTTTGGTCACGGAATCAGAAAAGAAGTCAAATTAACCCGTAGTAATGCTTCTTCCCGCGTTTGGACTTCAAAGTACGGAGTGTGATACGTCACTTTGCTCCGATGGAGAGGGAAAATTAAAGTATAATTTTAACTGCTCAATTTACTTTAAATTGTCTCAATTTATAACGTATGGTTGAATATTCATTTTGTTCTTATATTGACCTCTTAATTACAATTATTTTCTTACTTTATAATCAATATTAAACAAACTAGAGAAAGTTTTGTTAGTAAAAATACTGCTTCCGATAAAAATAGAAATTCTGAGAAAATAGTAATAATCACAGATATTTATTTTGATTGTTTTACTCTTTCAATTGTCAAAAAAAGGTTATTAAAAAAAAAACAAAAAACTTTTTTCATGTAATAACTCTGCCAAAATCTCTCCTTTTTACAGAAGTAACTTCCCCCAAAGGTATACTATAGTTTTTTCCATAAATGGTTATAGCAATGTTTGTTCAAGTAGGAAGTTGCAAAAGTTTTTATAGCTTTTACTTCAACAAAAAATTTATAAACTAACGTACCAATTACTTTATTTCTATGCAGGTGCAACTAGGCCAAATAAGTAACATAAATTGCCAGCAAAAGTTTTTTTTTACATTTAATAAACTTTTTTGTCTCTCATTTTCCTGTCTGCACAAGACAAACATCTAAGGTTGGAACGCTTTTTTTTGTCAAATCGATACCTTTAAGTAAAATTAAAATTGGCCATAGCTGCAATCTAGAACAAGGAAATTTTGAGCATTACGTTCCTCCAAAGATGTGAGCAAGCACACAAAATCAACAGACATAACTTAAAATGTGTTTTAGAAAATAAATAACAATAAGAGCTATAAAGTTTAAAAACCATAACAATTCTCATAAATATGTCTTAAATAAAGATAAGTTATAATATATAATTTATTTGTTTTTTTCTTTTTGCTTTAAGTATGTGAAAGTATGTTGGAAATTCATGTATTTAAGGGAGAAATAAATAAATTCGCCACTTCTATCAGCAAATTAAAATAATAGCTTGTTGCCACAAATGAAAATGAAGAACATTATACAAAGCTTTGCTATGGTTTTTTAATCCTTAAAAATATCAAAATTGTATACGTATTTATAAGTATCCTTAGTGGTTACATGGCCTTGTTACGTACACCACATATCGTCGTTCGTAACTTTCGTGTTGTGTATGACCAAAATATTTATTTTTTTTAAAGCTCTGTAGAATTTTTTTGTTTTTAATTTAAAAAACTGAGCTATTTAGTGACACAGAGGTTATTTACATTAGTTTTAATTTTTTATTTCTACCAATGTTTTTTTTTTATTTGTAAGCTCTGATTCTAGCTGGTGTATGTAAGAGAATAAATGTCATAAAAATATTTTTTCATAATATATGGAAAAAACTATATAAGTAATATTCTTTTCTATATACACATATAAAAAAATAAAAATGCCCAGCTTTACCACCACCATTATTTGAACGAAATTTTGTTAAGAATAAACTTTTATGAATCTTTTCTATTTTATGAATGTTTGCGTTTTATAAGTGTTAAAGTACAAAACATTGATCCAATAAAAAAAAACACTTAAGATATCATAAAATTTTTCAGATTTTATATAAATTGCAGGCAATTTGTTACGATGCAAAACAGTTTCAAATTTAATAAGAAAGTGTTTAAATGAGAGGATAAGAGCTCTGTAAAAAAGAGCTTGAAAATCTTAATTTATATAAACTAGCCCTAAACTTTGCTTTGTATTAACTTTGGCATTAATTTTTCAATATTTTTAAATTTATTTAAATAATGTTATAAAAGGATGTGTAGTATTTTATCTAGTTAAATACATAAATTTTTTTGCTGAAAAAAATTTCTTCGCGGCGCTTTTTTTTAAATTTAATTGTCAACTAGACTATAATTAGTTGAAAAGTACCTTTTTCCCAGAATGTACTTCAGCACATTTAGATTGCATGGATGTGTAAATAAAAGATTTTTGGCTTTATATTGACATAAATTTTTTTAGATGTCAGTAAAAATTGTCAATGTTAAAAAAAAATAATTTTTGCCTTAATTTAAAAATAATTAAGTCCAAAAAATACTTTTTTATAAAATGTAATTACTTAAATTTCGTAGAGCCTTAGGCACAATAATGCTTAAAATTTTTCTGCATTATCTTTTTAATACAATCGCAAATTTTAACGAAAAATCAAACATTATTAAATGTTTTCTATGGCTTTTGAAACAAACATTTAAAAACCGCTACAATTTAAGCACATATTTATAGCATTAATACAAACCAAATTTCACTTAGTTCACGGAGTTCCATAAAAAAACTAAATATAAATTCAAAATTTATTTTAAATTTTAACAATTTTTTTAAACTTATATAAATTTGGGTTTTTTGACGAAAAATTAGCCGTCTTAATATAATGTCGTGGCTAACATGTGTCAAAATGCCTAAACACTTTTTAAAGCTTTTTTTTTGGTTTTGGAATTTTTAGGATTTTGGAATTTTTGAAGACTATATATTACTTGAAATGCTTTTGGACAATATCTGCTTAAGAAAATGTAGGTCAGAGATAATAAATCTAAATCATTAAACTAGAATGACAAGTGGCAAACTGAAAAAACAATAATTAAAAGAGAAGCAGAGGTATTTATATACAAGAAGTTAACTCACAAACTTAAATGTTAATGAACTAAACAGATGTTTATGAAAGCCACATCATAAAAAAATTTTCTTTGGGTATAAAATTTGACAAAGGACTATTTGTTTTTATATGCAGCTAAATTGGAAGGGTCAGAAGAGAAATGTTTTAATTTTGACTTAACTCAGCTGCTCATAAGTGAAAAAATATTTTTTATAAAAAAATAAAGTTACTGACCAACGTGCTGGTTGTCTTTACATCACAAAATTTAAGTCCTTAAAGAACGAACTCAGGGAAATAGATTTTTGAACATATAAATAATTAAGAGACAAAAAATTATAGAACTGAAAAAGGCAATAGTCCTGAATTTTATTGTGACGGTTATATAAGTGGCAACTTTTTCTTTCAAAAGTCTTGCTCCTCAAAATTTGAAGTTAAGTTTACTTTAAGTTTTCGCCGTGATTCCGTCCATCTGTTAAATTCTCGTTTGGTGTTAAGGTACTAAAAACATTCTTTGACATATTTAAGTCTACAAGATATAAGCAAAACACAATGCACATATTTTATTTTGGCCTAAAGAGCAGGATTTAAAAAGACATTCAGATGGATGGATGGAGCTTAAACATTTTTTTTAACCAGAGGGCGCTGTCGCATGGAAACGAAAATTTCGAAGATTGATTTTTTCATAAAGCAACAACTTTTTAATGGGTGAAACAACAAACAATACAATAGACATTCTATTGTGTATGATGTTTTATTTGTAAAGCGGACAACCCAAACAAAATGTTCCCAAAATTTCTTGATATCTTATATATAAAAGAACAATTTTTTTTTTGTTAGTGACACCGCTTATAACTCAAGAACGGCTGGACCGATTTTAATGAAACTTGAAAAAAAGACATACCCGATATCTGGGAATGCGTTTTAGGCTTATTAATTTTTTGAAATTCTGACTGGGCGTGGCACCTCCCATACAAATTGAACAGTTTTTTTCACATACCTCAATACCTATTATAGCTGAAGTCTCCAAATTTGGTATAGGTAAATTATTTATTGATGTGCATAACTGAGTTGTGTATGGGCGGGAAAAAATAAATGGGCGTGGCACCTCCCATACAACAAAAACAGTTTTTTGTATATATCTCAATAACTGTAATAGCTTAAGTCTCCAAACTTCGTACGGATGTTTACGATGCTAATATGCAGAATTGAGCTTTGTATGGGCTGGAAGAAATAAATGGGCGTGGCACCTCCCATACAACGAAAACAGTTTTTTGTATATATTTCAACAACTGTAATAGCTGAAGTCTTTAAACTTCGTACGGATGTTTATAATGCTAATATGCAGAATTGAGCTTTGTATGGGCGGAAAAAAATAAATAGGCGTGGCACCTCCCATACAACGAAAATAGTTTTTTGTATATATTTCAATAACTGTAATAGTTGAAGTCTCCAAAGTTCGTACGGATGTTTATAGTGATAATATGCATAATTAAGCTTTGTATTTGCGGGAAAAAGTAAATGGGCGTGGCACCTCCCATACAACGAAAATAGTTTTTTGTATATATCTCAAAAACTGTAATAGTTGAAGTCTCCAAACTTCGTACGGATGTTTATGATGCTAATATGCAGAATTGAGCTTTGTATGGGCTGGAAGAAATAAATGGGCGTGGCACCTCACATACAACGAAAATAGTTTTTTTTTTATAAATCTCAATAACTGTAATAGCTGAAGTCTCCAAAGTTCGTACGGATGTTTATAGTGCTAATATGCATAACTGATTTTTATATGGGCGGGAAGAAATAAATTGACGTGGTACCTTCCACACAACGAAAAAAGTTTTTTGCATATATTTCAATAGCTGTAATAGCTGACGTTTTCAAACTTCGTACGAAATTTTATAGTGCTAATATGCATAAAAAAATAAATGGGCGCAGCACCTCCCATACAACGAAAATAGTTTTTTGTATATATATAAATAACTGTAATAGCTGAAGTTTTCAAACTTCGTACGAACGTTTATAGTGCTTATATGCAAAATTGTTCTCTGTATGGGCGGAAAAAAATAAATGGGCGGCGCATCTCCCATACAACAAAAATAGCTTTTTTATATATCTCAATAACTGTAACAGTTGAACTCCTTAAACTTTGTAAAGATGTTTATAATGGTAATATGCATAATTCAGCTGTGTATGGGTAAAAATCTCCAAATTTTGTGTAGGTGCTTACGATGTTGATGCTTACAATTAGGCTTAGTTTGGGCGTGAAGATAATAATAGGCGTGGCACCTCCTTTACAAGAAAATATCTTTTACATTTATATGTCAATAAATGTAACAGCTGAAATTTCCAAATTTAATATGGGTATTTATTATGTTAATATGCATAACTAAGACGAGTATAGGCAGGAAGTGAATTATGGGTTTGCAACCTCTAATAGCATGGAAATATATATATGTGTATCTCAATAACTGTAACAGCTAAGGTCTCCAAACTTTTTGGTGTGGCACCTCCCATACAATTGGAATTTTTTTACATGTACTTCAATAATTCTTATACCTAGAGTCTCAAAATTGTCTATGTATGTTTATGTTTGCTAATATACATAATTGACGTGAGTATAGGAAAAAAGGGAATAATGGGTATGGCACCTTCCATACAACAAAAATGTTTTCTTATAAAAGCCTCAATAACTGTAAAAAAACTTCAAAAACGTGTTCATATTTTTCTTAAACCAGTTGAACGCAATTTAATTTATTAGTTTAAAAGTAACAGAAATAACCTAAAAATTGCCACTAAAAGTTTATCCCTTTTTACCCCTTAGGATCAGAATTTTATATTCATATTTGTCGAGACCTGTCGAACGCAATTTAAAAATATAATTTGAGCCCTTTTCATCTTTTTCGGTTCCGAAGGTACAAAATGGATATAAGCAGTTATAAAATATTTTTTACCCTGTTCCACTTCTAATGGTCTAATATTTCAAAAAAAGTACTAAAAAGGCATTCATAACTTTGAAACCTGTCGAGCGTAAATTAAATTATAGTTCTATCTTTTTTTAGTTCAGAAGCTACAAAATTAACCAATACATATTTCAAGCCTTGCCCTAAGCATTAAGGCTATGCAATGATAAATCTGTCTGTCAGATAGTCATTAACGCAATTTTTTTCTATACATTGCTTTGTAATCACAACAAACATTTAAAAAAATAAAAAAAATATTTACAAGTGGCGGATAGGACTACAAAATAATGAAGCCATTATAAACTGGACTGTTTGTGAACTTTTTCTGGGTAATAGCTTCCCATCATAAAAGATGCGATAGGCTCAGCTTTTCTATTCACGCTTTATCAGCAATTTTCAGTACTTATCAAAGAAACAAACAGAACATGTTTATACGTTATTGACACGCCATTAAGGATAATATTTTATGAATTATGTGTGTTTAGGTAAAAATTCGTTTGCTGATTATATATATTGTTAGGCAATACGTGTTCGGAGATACTCGATGCTGGATAAATTCAATAGAGCAAAAAAGGTGCTTGCCGCATGCACACATTCTTATTTGGTTAGTCGAGGAGTTCGACCAGACCAGAAAGATGATATTAAAAGTACCGAGATCCCTGATCCTGAAACAGATCAAGAACTACATGATGTTGTAATTACATGTATGATTCATGAACCGTGTTGCACCATTAACCCCCAATCTCCGTGCATGGTCGACGGTAAGTGTTTCAAACATTATCCACGAAAATTGACGGCGGAAATTATCACTGGCAATGACGGTTATCCACTGTATCGGCGTTGATCGCCCAATGACAATGGTCAAACTATTACAAAGAAAGTAAAAGGAAACGGTTTTGTGATTGAAAACAGTTGGACTGCGCTATATTTGCCCCTTCTTTCCAAATCATTTAAGACAGTTTGCAATGTTGAATATTCTAATTCAGTGAAGTCGATCAAGTACATCTGCAAATGTGTGACGAAAGACAGCGATTTGGTTGTTTTTAGCATCCAAACCTCCAATGGCAACGATGAAATTACGCGTTATCAAGTTGGGCGGTTTAGCGTATAGTCTCATTCCCTATTCACGAATGTGATCCCACTGTTGCACATTTAGCAGTGCATCTGGAAAATGGCCAACGATTATATTTCACTGCAGCAAATATTGTTCACCGTGCTGAAATACCTCCAGCGACAACATTGACAAGTTACTTTGCTGTTTGTCAAAGCGACCCGTTTGCACAAACTTAACTTTACTCGGGTATGCCACGGTATTACACTTGGAACGCTTCTTCAAAAAATTTTAACGTCGAAAGAAAGGCACTATGGTTCCTGGGCATCCGCATGTGCGTTCAAAAGATGCATAACCGGGCATTGCTCTTAATTGAAGACATGTGTTACCTTATTTTCGGCAGTTTGTTAGTCAGGTTAGGACTGCAGTTGCTCTCTTAATCTCGTAGTGTACGGACGTGTCTACGCGAGTGTATATTTGTAATAGGTGATATTTGTAATAAGTTACAAAAAAAAAAATATTTGTTAATATACATACCTACAAGACATAAGTGAGAATCGAAAATAAAAACAAACTAAACAAAACAAAAAAACCAAACGGTTAATGAGTAACAGTAATCGTTGTGACAGTGGGCCTAATAGCCGAAATGCTTACATTGTGTTAAGCTCAGCAAGCGTTAGCAATGAAAACATTAGAGACCCTGAATATAATAGAAACTATTTAAGTGCAAAACCGAAAACAAATACAAATAATTTAAGTGCAAGTGTGCCTAATTTGAATAAATGTACTGAACAAGGGACAAATTTAGCCCAATCTCTGTTTAAAAATTATAAAAAAAATACCGAGGTGCCATCTTCATCGCGGTCTTCTTTATCAAGTTCTGGTGTCGCACCAACAGCTGCTAAAGGCGCTACGGGCCCAATTTCTGCGTGTGCTCCTAAGATCCAGGTAGGGATGGACAGGTACGTAACAGTTCTTAAAAGGGGAAGGAGCCCTAAATCGGCAGAAGCATCTCAACCTGCAAAAATTTTAAAAGACGATGAAAGGCCAACCTCATCGCAAAATCGTTTTGCAATTTTGCAAGAGGATAATGAGGCCCATGTTAGTGAAAAAAAGTCCTTTAAGCCACCTCCCATTTATTTGAGGGAAAAAAACTCAAATGATCTCGTCAAGTTTTTAGTCGGTTTGATTGGGGAAAATAACTTTTATGTTTCAAACGTTAAACGCGGTAACATATTTGAGACAAAAATTCAAGTGAACCATGAAAACGCCTACCGCGCCACGGTTTCGGAGCTCGAAAAACTCAGAAAAAACTTCTATACCTACCAACTCAAGACCGCAAAAGGCCTTCAGGTAGTTATTAAAGGCATTGATTCTAACGTTGACCCAGAAGAGATCAAGACCAGTTTGTTAAACAAAGGGTTTATGGTTAGGACGGTATCGAATATGAGAAATAGGGAAAAACACCCCCAACCATTATTCCGAGTGGAGCTTGAGCCTGGTGATATCAAATTGAAAAAAAGTGAAACTCACCCCATCTACGATTTAAAATATATTATGCACCGACGAGTCACTGTGGAAGTGCCACATAAGCGATCTGGGCCCGTACAGTGCTTAAACTGCCAGGAATATGGCCACACTAAAACTTATTGTAAGTTGCCTACTGTTTGTGTTGTGTGTGGGGATCTGCACGATACGACCAAGTGCGACAAGCCAAAAGATGATCCTAGGATAAAGAAATGCAGCAACTGCGGGGGAAACCACACTGCCAACTATAGAGGTTGTCCTGTTTTTAATTTAGTTAAGCGATCAACTAAGCCGAACATAGTTCCTGCCCCTCCCCAGCCTTTAAATATACCAACTACAAATATGCCTCCATTGGCACAACCAGCTACAAATCAAGTTTCTTACGCCGCCGCATTAAAGTCTAACCAGCCTAATTCACGTAAGTCTACCCAGCCTACAACACAACAAGAAGTGCCAACTAGCGAACCAACCGGGCCTAATTTTAGCCGCCTGGAAGCCGTAATTGACAATATGGTCACACAATTTACGCAGATTATGGCGCAAATGGCCAACATGATGCAAGAAATGCAAAAAATGCAGTCTGCTTTTCTGCAGGCTATGCTTAAAAGACCATGAACTGCCTCAGGGTTTGTTTCTGGAACGCAAACGGCATCCGCCAACACAAAAACGAGCTCGAATATTTCTTGATGAACCAAAAAATCGATGTTATGTGTATTTCTGAGACTCATATGACATCTAGAAGCACTTTTAAAATTAGTGGTTATTCTTTTTACGATTCAAAGGATCCTAGGGATAGATCATGTGGTGGCTCGGCTATTCTAATCAAATCAAGAATTAAACACCAATGGTTGGGTGGCCTCTCGGAATGTTATATCCAAGCTACGAACGTCTGCATTGATGAATTTTTCCATAACCTTGTTATTTCATCAGTTTACTGTCCACCCAGATTCTCCATAATGAAGGATCAGTACAACAGTTTCTACAAATCATTAGGTCCCCGCTTCATAGCTGCTGGAGACTATAACGCTAAGCACACATACTGGGGCTCCCGCCTAATTAGTCCCAGAGGTCGTGTCTTGTATGACTCAGTGTCGGAAATAGGACTTTTCGTTATTTCAACTGGACAACCAACCTATTGGCCAACGGACAATAATAAAATTCCAGACGTAATAGATTTTGGCGTGGCAAAAGGTATATCACCGGACCTTATTGAGGCTGAAGCCTCCTTCGATTTATCTTCTGACCACTCACCCACAATTATCACTATTTGCAGTCCTCACCAAATAGCAACTAGTGATTTTTTCTTATCAAAAAGAGTAAATTGGTTAAAATATAAAAAATATATCAGCTCTCACTGCTCGGAACACATACCACTAAAAACTCCCCAAGAAATCGATGATTGCCTAAATATCCTAAATGAAAACATTAAAAAAGCCGTTGAACATGCTTCTTCAACATACCGTCAGGTCAAATACAACAAAATTTTTTCTGTCGATGTTGAGGAGCTTTTATCTGAAAAAAGGAGAGCGCGAAGAGAATGGCAACAGCATAGATCGCCCCAACTTAAAACGAAGCTAAAAGAGTGTACAAATCGTTTAAAAAACTTGCTGGAGGTACACAGAATTGCATCAATTAAGAAGTATTTGGAAGGTCTAGACGCAACCCCTCAAACAAATTATTCTCTATGGCGATCAGCCAGTCGTCTCAAAAGACCCGTAATCGCAAAACCACCACTGCGCAATCTAAGAGGATCCTGGGCTAGAAATGATGAAGAAAAATGCGATCTGCTCGCAAGCCATTTAAGAAACGTGTTCACTCCTAATACATGCACTGACGTGAGGGAATTACCACCTGTTGTTTCTAGACGTCCTATAGAAATACGTTTCCGATATTCAGATGTGGTAGAAGCTATTTCTAACCTTAATGATAAAAAAGCTCCTGGCGTTGATAAAATAAGCAACAAAATACTCATTGAGCTACCTTTTACAGCAAAAAGAATAATTCTTTTTGTTTTTAATGCCATAATACGGCTTGAACATTTTCCACCAATATGGAAAGTTGCCTTAGTTAAGATGATTCCTAAGCCTGGTAAAGATCCTTCTAAGGTGGAGTCTTACAGGCCTATAAGTTTGTTACCAACTTTGTCAAAACTGTTTGAAAAGCTGCTTAAAAACAAGCTTACTCCGATCCTGAATGAAAACAACTGCATTCCAGATCACCAATTCGGCTTTAGAAGTCAACATAGCACAATAGAACAAACTCACAGACTGGTGCAGGTTATAAGAAAAACTTTCGAGGAAAAAAAGTACTGCTCCGCGATTTTTATAGATGTCTCTCAAGCTTTCGATAAAGTATGGCACGAAGGCCTGTTAAACAAACTAAAGCTAAACCTTCCAGCTAATATTTTCAACCTACTAGAAAAGTACATAACCGGTCGACAGTTTAAAATCAAAGAGGGAAACCAAATAAGTTCTTCTCAAACAATAGGGGCTGGTGTACCTCAAGGGAGTATACTAGGTCCAGTTCTGTATTTGCTTTACACAGCAGATATGCCAACCAATAGTTTTACACACACGTCGACATTTGCTGATGATACTGCTTTTCTTAGTATTCATAAAGACCCTAAAGAGGCTTCAAACCAATTGCAGCAACACGTAACCCAAGTTGAAAAATGGGCAAAGTTATGGGGAATAAAAATAAATGAACAAAAATGTACCCACGTAACTTTTACTTTACGCAAAGAAACGTGCTCTCCAATTCTTATTAACAACCATATGGTGCCTCAACGAACCGAGACAAAATATCTTGGTATTCACCTAGACCGCCGCCTCACATGGAAGCCTCATATAGATGCGAAGTTGACGCAAATGAAACTTAAAGCTACACAAATTCATTGGCTAATCGGCAGAAACTCTGTGCTTCGTCTTGATTGTAAACTTCTACTCTACAAATCGATTTTGAAACCAATTTGGTGCTACGGTATACAATTATGGGGCACTGCTTCCGCATCCAACATAGAAAAAATTCAACGCAGGCAAAACAAAATCCTAAGAATGATAACTGGTGCTCCTTGGTATGTTAAAAACAGCAACATCCACAAGGATCTACTAGTTCCACTAGTTAAATGCGAAATCCTGAACTATGTGGACAAGTATTTAAATAAGCTGGAAGCTCACCCAAATCCGCTCGCCCGAAACATCCTGCAACATAGTGGGCACACCCGCCTGAAAAGGAGGGATACTATTGCGCTTATATGAAGCTTGATAATTAATATGAGAACTTAAATTTTAGTCTGGCACTGGCTGGACTTATATTAACTACCTAGTTTTAAGATTTGAACACTTATTGTTAGTTCGCCACAGGCGAAGATTCAATAATAAATATATGAAACAACATTTAATCCCTAAGTGAAGAGTATAATAAAAAAAAAAAAAAAGGTTAGGACTGCCAGCACCAGAACATGAAATGAATGAGCTACTAAATCGACAATTAGAGCGTGAACGTGAGTACGATCGACATGAGTTGAACCAATTAGTTCAAACCAATGTTTTCATCTTAAACCTCCAACAGAAGGAAGTCTATGATATAATATTGAAGGCAGTTGATGATAGAAATGGTAGTTTTTATTTCTTGGATGCCCCCGGTGGAACTGAGAAGACATTCGTCATGTCACTGCTTTTAGCCACTATTCGTGCAAGATCCAACATTGCTGCAGCGGTAGCTTCATCTGGAATAGCGGCCACATTTTTAGAAGGATGCCACACAGCTCACTCAGCGTTAAAACTGCCATTAAACCTTCAAAATAAAGAGCAACCGACACGTAACATTGCGAAAAACTCCGCCACGTCCAAAGTTTTAGTAGTGTGTAAAATCATTATCTGGTACAAATGCACAATGGCACAAAAAATGTGCAATAGAAGCTCTTGAAAGAACACTAAAAGATCTGCGCAGTGACTCAAGATGTTTTGGAGGTGCAATAATTTTACTGTCTGGTGATTTCCGCCAAACACTGCCAGTCATTCCAAGATCGACGGCTGCTGATTGAATGAATGCTTGCGTTAAATCCTCAAGTCTGTGGTGTTTTGCAAAGATACTGCAGTTGACAGAAAACATAAAAGTTACATTGCTCAACGATTTATCAGCTCAAGATTTCTCCAACTAATTTTTGACTATCGGTAATGGCCGTATTCCCGTGGACGAATGAAACGGACTGATTTTGTTTCCTTAAAATTTTTGTAATTTTGTATCGTCAAAAGAAGAGCTTATCAAGAAAGTATTCCCCAACATTATTGCTAATGAGAAAAATTATGACTGGTTGAGTGAACGGGCAATTTTATTAACTAAAAATATAGATGTGGATGATTTAAATTATATATGTAGTTCAAAATCAAATCAAACTATGCATTCTTTTAAATCTATTGATTGTGTAACAAACGAAGATGAATCCACCAACTATTCAACTAAAGTTTTAAACTCCTTGGATGTACCTGGCTTACCACCGCACAGCTTACAACTGAAGGTTGGCTGGGTAGTTATCGTGCTTCGAAATTTAAACCAACTAAAACTTTGAAACATACACGCAATTATACTTAGAGGAAAATTCAAAGGTGAAGAAGTTCTCATTCCGAGAGTTCCGATGATACCAACCAATATGCTTTTTGAGTTTAAGCGAACTCAATTTGCTATTCGTCTTTCATTCACAATGACGATTAAAAAGTCACAAGGACAATCCTTGAGTATTTGTGGTCTTAATTAAGAGAATTCATGTTTTTCTCATGGCCAACTATACGTTTCATGTTTACGTGTGGGCAAACCATCTTCTACTTTATTTATACTTGCGCCTAATAACAAAAGGAAAAATGTCATATATCACAAGGTACTGCACTAAAGGGAACTAACCTCAAGCACGAAAATACAGAGCTTCCTTATTTTTGTAATCTTTTTGAATTTTTGTTTTCCTTATAAATATATTCCAATAAACTATTTGACTAAATAAGCTTTGTACTCTTTTTAAAAAATCCATATATTCAATGATTGTTAGGTGGTACGAAGTTCACCGGGTCAGCTAGTTTGGAATAAATATACTTCTACTAGATTTTAATGTTATTTTGTTTCTGGTGTTTATTTGTCGTGCTATAGGGTGGTTAAATGTTGCCATTGTTCAAATTTTGATTTTTTTACTTTTGTTTAAATACAAAAAAATATAAAAATATGAATTTGTTAAATTTTATAGCAATTCATTGAATCATTAAAAAAAATAAAAATAAAATTTAAAAAATAAAAAATTAATATTTTTGCTCAAACCCGGAAATGACTGTTAAGCGTATTTTGTATATTTTTGTCTGCGGTTTTCACCAATGACATTTGAGTTTACAGTTGGAACAAATCCAAAAATATTCTTAAAATTTTAAGTTAACTCTTTTAAATGTTCAAATGAAAACGCATTTACCAAGAAAATGTGAATTATAACACCTTCAGACATTTTAGGGTCATGTGAAGTTCACATTTAAGTTTAAGGGGTAAAGTACCATATATCCTGTATACAACATTTGTTAAAAATGTTTTTTTGGGCGTTTTCTTTTGTGTTGTGCTTTTGTTTAGATTTTATGGATTATTTATTTTGAGTATTTACATTTTAAATGTAAAATTTATAAAAAATTTATTTTTCTTTTTTAAACTACAATACAATTTCTGTTTTATCTGCCTGACACACCCAAATAAAAAGTTGTACTTTGTGGCAAAGGCGTGTGTAAGCTTAAATCGTTTTAATAGATAAAGTATATCCGTTTACATTGAATTTGTAATTTTCAAGGACAAAAAGCAAAGTATGTGACTAAGGAAGTTTATGCTCCGAAGAGCAAATTTATCTTGTATCGTTCGTAGTAAGTATAGGTTTAAACAAAGACAATACAAAAAATAAAAGTTTAAATAAAGTCTTAACTTTATTTGCCTTGTGGTATTAGGAGAACGATATGAATAAAAAAGTTTTTGTGTAAAGATACTTAGGGCGACATTTCTTGTGGGTGGATTTTTTGGGAAAATTTAAGAATTCTGATCTTTTATAAGCTATAAACAGCTTAAATTTGTAGTGGTTTTAAGTTAATTAAATGTACGTGGTCAGAAATAATAGACATTTTAAAAATTTAATAGTGCCCTAAATAATTTACTTTAAATAATTTTTAGGTAAACAACCTTTCAGTAACCTTGTAGCCAAGATATTTTATCGTATCTCCACAAATATTTTATTTAAAATTGAATTTAATAATTTTAACCCTTATCCTGTATTCATGGGTCAAATTTGCCCAAACGGGTTTCAATGCTCAATATTTTCATACCCACTGGACGGATTTTTACGAAAATCTTGTACAATTATTTATTTATTGTACTGTGCTTAAATATTAAATATAAAGTTTCTACTTCTTTTTGCATAGCCTGTGTAAAAAAAATTACACATATGGTATATGTGGGTCAAATCTGCCCAATACACGAAAGCTCTTTTAAACAGTGTAAAGCCAACTGCGTAGTAAAATCATTTTTTATTTATAACAAGAAAATAAATAGCGATAACACCGAACAATAAAACAACTGCATTCTGTATTTTTGTAGCTGCGCAAGAGCAACAGAAATATTTTTCTGCTGAATGACTTTTATTATTTGCGGTTGTGTTTTGCAAGTGAATATACAAACATACATAATTTTGAAATAATGAAACCTGAAAAAATTGGAGCTTTGCTTATGGAGTCTGATTCAAAAGAGGAAACTCTGAATGATACCTCAAGTGAGGACGAAGAAGTTATCGTCTCTCAAGTTGGATCTATTTATGATCACAATGTGTCATCAAGCTCAAGCGAAGGCAAAACTGAAACTGAAGCTATAACATTAACTTCAAAAAACTAGAAATATTTATGATTAGAAATATCAGCAATAAAGGAGTTTGGAAGAAGTGCTATAGAGATTATTATAAACCTTGCTCCTGGTCCAACGCGTAATACTATTTCTAGAACAGATGGAATAAAATCGCTGTTTCTGCTGCTTATTCCAAGCGAAATAATGAAAAAAATTATCGACATGAATAATCTGCAGGGTATTTATAATAAATTTTATAAAGTTTACACATTTCAACAGTTACTTTTAGGCCAACCAATATTCGAAAATATTTTAATTCCTGTAGATGATATAACTAAAGAAGCTCATTTTGGACTTCCTTTCTTGGCTGGTGTGTACTGTTCGCACGGTGAGGCTCTGTAGTCATTATGGTTTGATAACAGCTCTGGTAGAAACGAATGACGCGCTGGCGATAGGCTTGCTTTTAGTAGAGGTTTTTAGAGTCGTTGGGAGGCAAATTTGCGGAAAATGTTTAATCCTGGTGAATGTGTCACTGTGGACGGGCAACTCGTTACATATCGAGGTCGTTGCCTATTCAAGCAGTACACAACATTAAAACCAGAAAAAACCATACAAATATGGGCACTATGCGATCTGCATCGCAACTAGCTATGCATGGTCATTACAAGTGTATACGGGCAAAGAAAGAAATTGCAAACCAGAAAAAGACTCCCATTAATTTGGTATTGAATTGCTAAAACGCAATATAACATTGGTGGGTACTGTGCGAGAAAAACCAAACATTTTTGCCACCAAAAACAAGTTTACCACATGGCCTTTATGCTAAAGCATATTCCACCAGCGTTCAAAATGATTTAGCTACCTACTCAAGGGTAATAAATCTCAAAAGAGGAAGTTGCCTTTTTTGCCCAAATCGGTCCAATAGCACGAAATATTCAAATAATTGCTCGGGTTGTAATATATTTATATGTAGAAACCATTCCGAAATACAAATTAGATGCCATAAGTGCAAAAAACATAATAAAAAATAAAAGTTTTGTGAATTTTTCATATTGGGCAAAATTGACCCACTAATGTTAAATGCGTTTTGTTTTTGAAGTACAGGATAAGGGTTAAAATTACTTAAAGGTTGGTACTAAAAATTTTTTTTTAACATGTTTGCCAGAGGTGTTGCTTTTTGAATTGCTTCGAATAAAGTAAATGCAGTGATGAAAAATGGAGGTTTAAGTATCAAAATATGTCCTTGGACGTACTGTTTTGGCCCCAATAGTACTAAAATATTTTTTCTTTCTGTATTATTTTTGTTCAAAGAAAAATAAAAATCTCAAAAGAATTATCTGGAGATTTTAGTGATTTTATTAGATCAGAAGCTACATATACAAACTTGTTGTAATTAATCGTATAGATTTTTTTAATGCTTTTAACCCTTCTGTTTGTGAGAAGGTCCCTGGGGACCTTTTTGATTTTCAAACCTATAACTTCTTAATGTTTCTTAAAATAAATAATCAAGCCCCATATGTAATCTAATAAAAAAATGTGCTGAATCTATTTTAGCCGGTTTTAAAGCGATACGAGCAATAGTTTCAATTTTATTAAAGTTTAATTACTTTTAGTACGTGGTTTAGTGAATAGGTCCCTACGGACCTTGTGCTATTATTAGAAAATATAAGCCGTATAACGTTTAATTAGAAATTGAAAAGTGAACTTCAAGTGCGTAAATTTTAAATTTGTGTGTTAATATTATATACCTATAAGAAAAAAAATGGCTGCTTCAAATTTGGATGTTGCGGAAATGGTGAGGAGGAAAGACGTGTTATCGATGAAAGATTTGAAGAATTTATGAATGGCGAGGATAGTGATGTTGATAATGATGATGTTGCATTTGACATCGAGGTTGAAGATATTGACGACCTAACATATCAGCCAAACTTTGACGTTGAGGAGTCAGATGCCGAATCTGAGCCGCATGTGGAAATCAATGAGGAGTTAGATGAAGACGATGAAGATGAAATTGAAACTACTGCTGCCATTGCCGAAAACTCGAACAGTTATTTCATATCTAAAAACGGCACAAAATGGAGCAAAGTAGCACCCCCGAATAATCGCATTCGTGCTCATAACGTAGCTGACTATATAAGACAGTGAGAGACATATATGATCCTTACACCATATTTCGCACGCTCATCACCGAAAATATGGCATACACTATTATAAGGGAAACTAATCGAAAAGCCAGGGAAGTAACAACTGTGTGGAATTTGGCGAACCCAACGAAAAAAAAGGAATGGAAACCAATCACTCTGAAAGAGTTCGATGCATTTTTGGCTATTGTTTTGTATGCTGGGCTATCTAAGTCTAATAATGAGCCTGCTAAGGAGCTTTGGGGCCCAACCCATGCTCCAATATATAAAGCCGCTTTATCATACGATCGATTTATGCTCATCAAAAAATTCATTCGTTTTGATAATACAAACACACGACAGGAGCGATTAACCAACAGTAAAACTGCTGCAATTGACGATATTTGGCAAATGTTGCAGGCCAACTTGGCGGCAGCTTACATCCCACACGATTCGTTGACCGTGGATGAGCAATTATTTCCATATAGAGGCCGCACACGATTTACGCAATACATTCCGTCTAAGCCAGCTAAGTACGGAATCAAGGTATGGTGGCTGTGTGACTCGAAATCATTTTATCCTCTAAAAGGAATGATTTACTCCGGAAAGATGCCTGGTCAAGAGCGTGAGGTAAATCAAGGGCAGAATGTTGTGCATCAATTCGAAATCATTTTATCCTCTAAAAGGAATGATTTACTCCGGAAAGATGCCTGGTCAAGAGCGTGAGGTAAATCAAGGGCAGAATGTTGTGCATCAATTAGTGGAAGGATATGTAAATACAGGCCGCACAATTTACGCTGACAATTTTTTTTCTACTGCAAAACTGCATTTGTTGGAACAGTACGTTCAAACAAAACGTTTGTTCCATGTGAGTTTTTGAAAAGCCCTGCGCGTCCAGTTTGCAGCTCAATGTTTGGCTTCTACGAAGGTGACGTATCACTCTGCTCATATGTTCCAAAAAAGAATAAAGCGGTAATTTTGCTGTCTACAATGCACTATACTTGCGATGTGGACACAACTGAAAAAAAGAAGCCCATGGTTATTCTGGACTACAATGCCAATAAATCCGGCGTGGATACAATGGATCAGATGCTTGGTACATATTCATGCAAACGATCAACAAACCGCTGGCCACTTGAAATGTTCTATAATATAATAGATATTGCAGCATTGGCTGCATTTATAATATATAATGAAATGAAGCCAGTAAAAAAACCGATAGGCGTCGTTCTTCTTTGCATGTGCTCAAGACTCAGTTGGCGCTGCCTAATATTGAAGAACGAGCCACCAATGGACGTATAACGAGCTATCCCAGGATTCGAAGCGCTATGGAAGCATTCAATGTGATGGTAATACAAATTAAATTTTAAACACAAATCCAGAAAAACTAACTATTTATTGTCCTTGTAGGTAGCAGCAAAACCGACAGCAGGAGTTGCACCTTCTTTTGCGCCTCGATCAAATAGGCCATCATGCCAGTTATATCGAGCAGAGTACGGACGCCAGCGTAAAACCAGAGCGTATTGCTTTACTTGCAACAAAGCAGTTTGTGCCGAGCATTCAACATTGCTACATCGTTGCAATACCTGTAAACTCGAACTGGAAAATCAGTCAGGAGCATCACAATAAAATGTTATTTAATTTGTTCATGTATTTTTATAATATATAAAACCAAATGGCCAAAAACACATTTTCTGTGCGTTTTTAGTAATTTATATATTCTAATATAAACAACCACAATCATCAAAACACACTTCATTAAGCAAAACTCCATAAAATTTGTTAAAGGTCCCTGCGGACCTTTTCACTCTTTTAAGGCCAACGGGAGACTCACTAATCGGAGGGTTAATAAACTTCGGAAATCTAACCTTTCACTTAAAAAATTAAAAAGTATTAGTAAAATGCTGTTAGTTTTACCGAAAACTCTTTTTTAGGGAAACGTTCTTAAGCCACATTATCATTTCATTGTTTAAGTAACATATTGTCCGTTGTCGCTTGAAAAATTTTACATAAAATTTTTTAATTTTTAAAAAGTTTTTTTGAGTCAACCTTTTTTGTTATTATGAAATAAAAATTTTTTTTATTATAATTTTTATTTATTCAATATTTCGCTTTCATGAAATTTTTTTATCATTTTTCCAAATCCGTCTTGAAGAATCTTTAAAAAATTTGTCTTTTTAACAGTTCATATTTGGCAGTCGTGAAGTAAAGACGAGGAAAATTTATTATGGAAAAGGATTCGGTAAGCCAACGTGACATTTCCGGATTTTTTAAGGAGAGACGAGGCACATTTTTATTTGATTGGATAAGTGAAAAAACAGAATAGTCGGTTTCGAGCAAATGAAAACGTTCAAATTATTCATCTGCCACCTTTGCATCCATTAAAAGTGACTATATGGTGTGCAATTTGGTCAGAAGGAATCATTGCACTTTCCTTTTTTGAAACTCAAAACGGCGTAACGGTAACAAAATGAGAAGATTGAAAAGTTTTTAATGCCAAACCTACATGCTTTAGGCCTGGTTAGCATGTGGTATCAACAAGACGGTGCCACATCGCATACAGCCAGGATTACAATGGAATTGCTGAGAGACCTATTTCCACAACAAGTTATTTCAAGAAATAGTGATGTTAAATGGTCTTCACGATCTCCTGATTTGACTGATCCAAACTACTTTTTGTGGGTGGTATCTGAAAAGCAAGGTTTATGCAAACAAACGAAAAACTCTGAAAAAAATGAAACAGAATTTCGTAAAAAAATAATGAAATACCGCGTGAAATGTGTGAGAATGTAATGAAAAATTTGCTCAAAAGGGCTCGCATTTGTGAGGCTAACGGAGGCAGACATTCATCTGATAATATATTTGATACATAGTTTTCGCAAAATATAATACATTTATTAATATAAAATCCATTTTCTTTCATTTAATCAAAAATAAAAACGAGCAAAATAGTATACCTTGCCGGCGGACACCTTGTACCAAAAAATCACGATCCTATCAACTTTTTCATCACTGATTATAGGTCGCTACAGTACTTTTTTGTGTTATATATATTTTTATCTTCAAAAATTACTTCATTTTTAGCTGCTAACGTCACGTATTGGAAAAAATGTATATACTTTTGTAAAAGTTCGTACTCTTTGATTCTTCACTTAGGGGGCCTAACAAAACGATCTCGATTTTAATCTATAATAAAAAAATTTTCATTTTAACCCGGTTTTTATGCGCTTTATGCTTTTGATTTGACCTGCCTCCTCTGTAGCTACCTTAAGGGTTCAATTTATTTGTTGTTCATATTATATCACCATAAAACTTTTGTAGCGTGTGGCTAATATGGTTAAATGTAGGGATTTACTGTACCGCGTCCGTAGCAAAGTGGTTTTGATTGTGGTTGTCCAAACTATACCCAAGGTTCTACATAAGCACCAGTTAGTAAAGAAAACCAAAGCTAAGTTAATTGAGGATATATATTTACACATACCGTTTACCAAATTTCCATACACATGTT
>CAUZWR010000052.1:0-16453 GCA_963583895.1 Melanophora roralis | reverse complement strand
ATGTTAAATTTACTAATTGCCAATCCACATTTTTTTGCACATATGCTTTAACATCTGCAGTGCCAGGTATCAGCGCATCATATGTTATGGTAATCTTAGTGTTAGCTCCTGCTGTAATGCTTCTTGTAACATAATCTCCGAACTCTGAAAGATTACCCATAACTAACTGTAACCCAGGATAAAGAACTGGACTTTTTTCTCGCCCTCCTTTTAGGCTTGCTTTTACCGTTAATTCCCCATTTATTCTTTCACGCAGTGCGAGCGGCAAATTATCAGACAAAAAATTTTCTTTTCCTTCTTCATCTGTTAAAATAAATTCTACATTGGTATCAAATGCTACTTTTTCGACGTTCGTCAAAACAATTAAATCTGATACGTTATTTGCAGTAACCTTGCCAAGATCAATAATGTGAGAAACTTCGCTAAATTTTGCAGCCAAAAGCCGAAACGTTAAATCTAAGTTCTGATGTGGAGTCCAAGTACTTGCGTTGCTAGATGAGAGTAATACTCCTACTTGATATGGCTGACTCGTTACCCAACGGCTATTTACTGCATCATATTTGCCAAGTTCTGCTATTTTTACTGCAGTACCCTGATCATCAGTAAGCAGTACTATTGCATACTCTCGTCCTGCATGGCAAAACACTGGTGACCAAGTAATACGTGTTGCTGTGCCATCCACCTTTATATCTCTTGGCTCAATATAACTTTCAGCAATGACAGTCTGCGAGGGCATTCCCACTGCTGTTTCTCTAATCTGCACAACAACACGTTTTTTGCCTTTATTTACAAACCATAGTTCCACGCCTCCTATGTGCCTACTTTCATTTAGAGTAAATGTTTGCGCTAAAGGATCAACTCTTCTTGCCGCGATAACTCTTCTTCTTTCCTCTATGGTAATTGTTTTTTTACCAGTATAAGTTGCTTCTCCATAACTGCCTTTATCACCGAAGAACTGCACTAACTTAGTTCCAGCAGGAATGTTTCTTGGTACAGTAAATCTTCCTTTTATTTTTCCTCTGTTATCAGCAATAAATGTTGCGATCATGTTTTTCTTTCAAATATTTTCTATGCTTGAGGTTGAATAAAAATTCCATCAAACTTTAATTCCTTAAGCTTTTCACCAGTTGCAAAACCCTCAATCTCAAAATTTTGAGTTGCTTCTCGCATAAATTCAGTTTCGTATGAGGTACTTGACAGCAGCTCTGTTGTTTCTTTAACATTAAATACTCTGGTTACTGGACTTTTCCAATTTGTTTTTACCTCCGTCCAGTGATCAATATTTTTATTTAAAGTAATTTGTGCTGGTACTGGATCAAAGGCTTGATACGGATTAATTTTTTCTCCTGTAGTCTGTAAAAGCTGCTCCAGTACCGGTTCAAGTTCATACGGCAACAAATAAGTTTTTTCTCCTCCATCCATATCAGCAATCGTTACATCTATTGGTAAAATTAATTCCTTGTTTACTATCGCTGCAGACTGCGAAATTCCTTGATCACGCATATCATCATCGAAGAACGAATCAACAAATACTCCTTTTTTCGTTGTAGGTTCTCTTGAATTTGCATCACTGCGTAAACGTTCCTCTGCAACCAGCGCATAAAGATCATTTATTCCTTTTTTCATTGCTTCAAGCTCATTCATCGGTACAGCATGAATAGCATTATTCACTATTTTTACCCCTTCGCCTTTCTTCCACGTCTGATGAATGTAGCAGAGCAAAAGTTGTCCAGAGGGCGCTTTAGGCATCGATGGTCGCCAAGAATGGGAAATTCCTTTTATTCTCCTTACCACCCCTTTGCTATCGATAGTAATTAAATCAAAGCGGGGCATTTTCCAGGTATAATCAATCAAAACCAAGCTGTTATCAACTGCTCCTTTTACTTTACACCCCTGCTCACTTATATCTTCAGGACTTACATGAGTGCGACAGCGGTAAGTTATTTGATAACTACTTCCAGGAGCTGGTTCTTTGCCGGGTAATGACCAATCAATATTTCCTGCGTTTAGTTTATAATCTACACTATTTTCATAAATAACATTACCTTGTTTAATTTGAATAATTTCAAGTACTGCAGAGTCAGGTATTGGATCAACAGCTCCTGAATATGAACCATGAGTAATGGTAATGGTTTTTTGAACAGTTATATCTACTTTTTTAATTTCACTTATTGGAAAATCATTAACCTTCAGTTCCATTACTCTTTGGCTATTTGGCTGAAAAGTATGTGGTTCTGATTCAACTGATTTTATATCTGGATCTTCATCAAAAGAAATGCGAATACTGTGAGGTAACTCAATCTCATAGCCATCAACATGAGCTTTTCCCTCATTAATTACAAATATTTTTTTTCCTCCTTCCCCCTCTTCCTTTTGCAGGAACATTACTTCAAGGCCATTTACAACGTAGGAACCATTTGCCTCTTTGTCATAACGAGCAAGAGCAGTAGTTACTATATTTGCTTGTGGTGGCGGTGAATGTTCTATCAATACTCCATTTTCAATATTGTAAATTGGGTAAAATTCGCCATTTGTAGAGTTAACAGTAACACTTTCTACTTGGTATCCCCAAATGGTGGAAACTTTAAGCCTTGCAGCTCCTACTTCCTGATAGTTTCTTGTACCAATAGCAGGATCACGAAGATTTTCGTCCTCAAGTTCTGTAATGGTAGATTCTACGTAATAAACACCTATACGCACTGTGGTACTCAGTGGAATAACAAACTCTTTTGCCTCTACTTTTCTCACCGCTCCACGAAGATAGATTTTTCCTGACTCAAGTGTAACTTTACCAGTTTCTCTATCTATAATACAATTGCTTCCT
Organism: Melanophora roralis; assembly: GCA_963583895.1. Lineage (NCBI taxonomy): Eukaryota > Metazoa > Arthropoda > Insecta > Diptera > Rhinophoridae > Melanophora > Melanophora roralis. The sequence continues at coordinate 13,629 of CAUZWR010000052.1, read as the reverse complement.
GTTATAACATCGCCATCACGAAATATTGCATCGCCTATGCCTTTAAGCTTAGAGAGAGCATATTCTTGCGTCTCGTTTAATTCTGCTGACTGTAGACCTCTTCCTGCTAGAAACAAGCTTTTTTCGTATTCTTTGTCAGGATTAAAGCGGTTATAATAGCTATTTAAGGTCATCTTTTTTCTCTTTTTCTAAAATGTCACTACAAACGAAAAAGTTTCCCTGGTTGCTGAAGTCCTAATGAGCGGTACTGTATGTTCTAAAACTAATAAGATCCCTGGGTCTTCTATATCTTGTGGTTCAAAATACCTTTGTCCAGGAGGCAATTTTTCTTTTACCCTTGTACCAACCATAACTCCTAGTTCCCTTATCACTTGATTTGCTGCATCCGTGAAATCGAAAGTAAATTTAAGGTACAAATTATTGGTTGGTACATTTGAGGACCTAAACCTCCCTGTTGGAGTCAAAAGCTCTCCATTCTCATCACCTGTGCAAAAGAGAACCTCATCTGCAGTACGTCTGCCAAGTTCATTCAAGAGCTTTATAGAATTTATAGGTTCAGGTGGTGTGCTTTGAGTATATTCTACAGTAACTGCACTATTTGCCGTGATAGAGCTATTTTCCGTAAGTTTTATTACACCAGTACTGCTATCAACTGTATAGTCTATACTTGGCTGATAAATTATTTGTCCTGTAAAAACCCTTACATCTTTAATAGTGTGGTGATCTAGAGCTATTTCACCCTCAACAAAAACTTTTTCGACCTGATGGCTACTTTCCCAATTTGAGTCACCACTGCCCCAGGCAAGATGTAGAGACTGCTCTTTTATACTTGCTGCTATTGCTGCTCTTCCTGACTGTGTGAGAATTGACATTTTTAATTAAGTCTCCTATATTATATATGTACGATGACTTCAAAATTCGTCCGCAAAAATCAAAATATTTTTTTATATCAGAAAAATTTTTTAGGAGAATAGCTCAGCTCCACAGCTAAACTTTCCAACACCACGAGCAAATGGTCCGCTAGGAATGTCAAGCCATTTATCTTCTTTTGAACCAGTAGCCATTCCCTTAACCAGCTTCCGTGCTTGTAACAGCTCTTGAACTATACGCTCCATTCTATCTCTTCCTATACTGTGAAACTCCTCAGGTAGTCTATGCCGCTGTTTATACACTCCTGTACTTCCTGTATGGGTAAATGGATGTCCAGAAATTGCTGCTCGTGTAATTGCAGTTATAAGATGCTGCTTTGAATCTTTTTCGTTCATATTTTTTATTCTTAATCTTTCAGTTATGTCCTCTAACAATCCTGTTTCTTCATTTCTTAAATAAGTGCGTAAAGTGCGATCAGCCAAACCGTTTGCTTTAACAATTGCTCCATAAAATAATGCGTTCTGTCTTACAGATTCTCCTATTGATTTAAAAATTGTCAGTTTAGCTGTATCTTCCACAGACCAAAAAGCGTATGAACACCTAACACCATTAACAAGAGCAGATGTACCTCTAATGGCATCACGTGCTTGCTCAACAGTCGATATAGGTTTTTCACTTTTTGGCTTTCTCATATGATGGGCAGTAATTATTGATGCTCCAGTGCTACCTGCTAAATCAGATAATAAAGACATCAAATAATCGCCTACGGCTGGGTCAGTATTTAAATCAGCATGCACGAATGATGCAAGTGGATCAAATACGATTAATTTTAAGTCTTTTATTTTATTAAGTTGTTTTGTTATCGATTCAAATTCAGGAGAAGTCTCTATAACTTTACCTGAAACACTCTTTATGATTGTAAGTGATCCACTAACATTTGGTAATGGTACAATAAAGAGCCTATCTTTATATTTTAATCTTTCGCATTGCGAATCAAGACGCTCTAAACGACGATGTATTTCACTCATATCATCTTCTGCTGAGAAAATTACCACAGATCCATGTTCAGTAACTAAAGGACCAAAACCACATGGCTGATCTTTTCTACTCGCAACTTTCAGTGCTAAATCAAGCAGAAGCATACCTTTACCAGTATCTCCCATTGCAGCTAGAATAGATGTCACTCCTAAAGGAAATAACCCTTCAACAAGAAACTTTTGCTCTGGTACTGGACCTATAAAACGTTCCACACTCCATTCTTGAATATTAAGAAATTGCTTAACGATGATTTTTTTCGAGTTATTTTCAATGAATTCAGGAATATTCATCTTTTCTTCTATACCATCAGCTGAATCCCATCCTTTTGGTTTATTCTCCGGTATTTCAAGAAGAGTAAGTGATAAAACACCAAGAAAAGTAAGCTTTTTCACAACTTTCTCAGCATATTGTTTACCTGGCTCATCATTGTCTGGCCAAATAATAACATGCTTACCCTTAAGTGGTGACCAGTCTGTTTTTTCTATTGGTGCATTTGCTCCTAACATTGCAGTTGTGGCAGTCATACCTTGCTCTATCAGAGCATCTGCACACTTTTCACCTTCAACTAAAATCACCTTATCAGATTTCATGATACCTGGAATATTATATAAAGGCCTGGTCTCTGGTAGAGTAAAACTAGACCTTTTTACATCAAAAGGAAGATATCTTTTTCCTGAATCAGTGTTATAACGATAAACTGTAACAATCACTTGATCACTTTCATCGTAATAGTTCCATGATGCCGTTGGTTGCCCCAGAGTGTTATTTTTTTCCGAATAACCAATCCACTTAGCAATATCTTCTATCGTATCAGTAAATTGATTTTTTCCAGTAACAGCAGCCCAAAGATCAAAAATATCTCCTCCTTCTTCGGTAGAAAAATCATGCCATAATCCGGCTTTACTGCCAGTTAACTCCACTATCATACTTTGTCCTTTATTGCCTTGTAGATCACCTACATAGAACTTATCACCACGAAAAGTTCCTCTTGGCAGTAAATAAGAAAGACATGACCTTATATTTGATAGGAGTTGAGTTCTTAACTGTTCTTTCTTCCCTAATAATTTATAATGTCCATTTCTTTGTGAACAATAAATATCCATACCTACCTGAAGAATTTTTATGTTCTAGCTATAACGTTAGCAGTTTTCCAACATCCATTAATCTTATTGATGAATTTTGTTGGTATAGATCTACCGTTTCTAAGTTCATATACTACTTGTAAGATATTTGTACGTTTATTGGGTTGAAATATTACTATTCCAGATGTATAAAAACTTCTTAAAGCGTTAGCACCAACGAGAGCTTGAAATGGATTCTTTTCCAATGTAGAGGTAGATACTTTTTTGGTGTGATTTGTGATGATTATTCCAGCCATAGGATTAATCTTGGAACGTAGTTTTTCTATTGCATGCTGCAGACCATAGTTAACGGAATTATAAGGAGAATCAATCACAACTAAATCAAACTTTTCCTCTACCATATTTTTTATTTTTTCTATACCTTCTTCATTTAAGGTCAAATTCATCTTGTTCGTCACAATTAAGTTTTCTGTTGCTAAATGAGGAAGTTTGTTGAGTTGTTGTATACGTTCTCTAATGTAATCATATTCCATTTCGTTTTGTAGATAGAATATTTTTAGCGGTCTTGTAGGCTTCATGCCAAGAAATGATCTTCCTGCTGCCAGATGTACTAATAGAGAAAGAAGAAAATGACTTTTGCCAATCTTTGGAGTACCACCTATGACCAAAAGACCACCTGGTGTCAAAATTCTTGGGCCTATTATATCTTGTGGCATTGGTGATTTGTCATTTAAGTAATGGTTTACAGAAAATGCTTTTCCTTCGTTTTGTTTTTCTTGTAATATGGAACTTCTTTCATCTTTACCGTTCAACCATGTTTCAGCAGAATCTATATTACCTTTAACTAAAGTCCAAATGTCTATTATATTTCCTTTCTTTTCTTCGATCAGGTTGTACCAATTTCCTGCATTTTCTCCTTCCATTTCAACTATTATCTTATTTCCATTTCTACTGCCAATATAGAATTTATCTTGGTAAGATTTGCCTTCAGGTAACAAATAAGATAAACAATCTTTGATGTTATTAATTAATAATGATTTTATTTTCAAAGCATTTTTAGATGAAAAATCCATAAAATTCTCCTTGTTTATTCCAAATTTGTTCAACATATTTTTTAGACGTTTAAAGTCAAGATTAGCCAGCTCACAAACAGTTTCAAAAGATCGTGAGCGAATCCATTGACAAGCCTCTTTTTTAAGTTTAGGGTTTTTTCCTGCTGCATCCTGAATAGCTCTAGTAATAACAGCAGCCCACAACTTTCCTTCGTCATACTTCAAAATGGCAACCAATCATCTTGAAAACTTTTTTGTAATTCTGGAGTAATAACTGTAGTAATCCTATTTCTATCTCCGTATGTATTATTAGTTTCAACGCCTACTTTTACTGTAAACTCTAAATCGTTGAAATCAGCTATAGAGTTTATTCTTCTAGCGGTAACTGCTTTCTCTGAAGTGTCATTTGCATGAATATTTCTGGATGATTCCAAAATACTACGCAGCATAGAACGTCCAGATTCTCCACAGATGTCTTCTTCACCTTCTGCTTTGCCATTTTTGATACCTATAATCTGAAAAATCTTGCGTTTTGCATATGGGCCTTCAGTGACGGTAAATTCTACATTTAAATAGATACTGCCAGTAGTGTAGTTTTTAGTGAACCAATTTTCATAACCTCCAGGCTTTATTGCCATTTTTACCTTGACTATTGTACCTTTTGGTATTAAACTGCTTTGCAGTTTCGCGTTATTAAAATCAGTTAAAAAATCTTGTAGCATACGCTCTCCTATAAGTTGACTTTAAAGTGAAAATTAGCTATTCCATTAGCTGCCAATGACCATTTATCTTATCGACAAGTTTATTTTGCACGCGTTCACCATTACGAAGCTCAAATACTATCTGGCGTACACTACTTTCTTCATCATGAGCAAACATCACCATACCAGTACTGTAAAATCCACGTAAAGATCCAGCACCACTTAGGCCTTGGAATGGATCTTCTTCGAGCATCTTTTTTGATAATTTTTTTGTATGATGAGTAAGTACAATACAAGCATCTGGATTGACAGCACTGCGTAGCTTTTCAAGAGTCTTTTGCAGAAAAAACAGCATAGCACTATTGTCATTTTCATTTCCATATTCACTGCTAAAGATGTTACGTAATGGATCTATGGCCAAAACATCAGGTTTAAAGCGTTCATTTACAATCTCCTTAATTTCACTTATTTCATCATGATTAAATGATAAGTGCACTTTTGGCGTAATGATTAAGTTGTTAGCAGCTACATTCAAAAGTTCATTATCAAGTTGTTGCAAACGTTCTTTCATATATTCATATTCAATTTCAGTTTGCATGTAGAAGATTTTCAAAGGTCTATTTGGTGTCATACCGAGAAATGATCTACCAGCAGCCATGTAAACAAGCCAAGAGATCAAAAAGTCGCTTTTGCCAATCTTAGGAGGGCCACCAAATACTAACAAACCTCTTTTAGTTAGAATTCTTGGTGAGATTATATCCTCTGGTATTGGCGATCGATCGTCCAAGTATTCTTTCACACTGAAAAAAGGAATTTTTTGACCAATAGTTAAAAAGTTTTGTAGCATATAATAACCTCCTATATGTTGGGCGTGACAGGTTGAATTGCAAAAGCTTTAGTTTTAATTTTTGTAAGAAGTTTTCCTAGATGCGGTTCTTCAACCATATTAAGGCAACCACTTCGATCTTTAGCAGGATATCCCCAAGAATTAATCGTCTGACAGACAAATGAACGAACCTCTGTACTATCATCTTTCTTGATTCCAACCATACTGATTACCTCATCAACAATACCTGGAATTTCACTTGCAGTTTTAGCTCCTTCACATTGAGGTAGCCAAGTTGAGCGATTGAAATCATCGAGGTATTGTCCAAGAGTTCCAACTGTAATGATGTCTTTATTTGGAATATGTTGAAACTGATTGAGCCAAGCCATCATTTCTTGAGCAAGTAACCCGTAAGCAGCTCTCATATCTTGTTTTCCTGATCTTTCAGAAAAAGCTTCAGGTTGCATTTTTGCCCATAAAAGACATAAACGCGAGGCTACTGTAATACTATCGATAAAAACACATCGATACTTGAGAAACTCCGAAGCAAGCTCTTTGTATTTACTGGATACATGCTCATAGTGTCTTTGGCTATATGCTGAGTCAGATTTTAACGCAGGATTAGGACCACCTATGAGACATGCAATATCTCTTGCCTCATTCCAAGTACGAATACTTACAGAATCCCCTTGCCAATCTTGAACAGCAAGTAAACCTGCCTCAAAATCAAGACAAAGTGTTGGTTCATTTATGGTCTTTAAGAGACTAGTTTTACCTATACCATAAGGACCAAAGATGACCATTTTTATACCTGTTTGAACTTTTAGCCGTTCATTGCTGTTCATTATTTTCATTTTTCTCCCAGTACCTAAATATATATGTACGATGACCTAGGCAATTCGTCCGCAATTTGCAAAAAAAAAATTTTGAGCAAATATAATCGAGAGCTTATAACTTCTCTAAAACTGAGAATTTATCGCGTATTCGTTCTAGTGTGCGATAGATAGTTGTCTTTGGTATTTTGGTTATTACAGAAACTTCAGTAATAGTAAATACCTTAAGTAATTGACATAAATTACTATCTTTTTCAGACAAAGTTGAAATTATATTATTTATATCAGTGCGAATTATCGCTTCGATTTCCGAGTTCCTATGATCTGGAATATCGTCGTTTATATCATCAAAAGTTATATTACGTTTTAGACACAACTGATTGCGTAACATATTGCGAGCACAATAATTAGCTAATCTAGCAACGAAAGTACTAAAACTACTTCTTTTCTCATCGTGCTGGTTCAGATATTGCCAAACCTGACAAAAAAGCTCTTGTTCTATATCTTCGAGACTTTCGTTAATAAAACAGCTTTTGGATTTAAGGCGCGAAGCTTGAAATCTCACATGTTTAACAATTGTAGAATCGATTCCTTGATAAGAATTCTTCATAAAAACTCCAAAAGTTTCATGAATAGAGATTTTTACCAAGACTTTGTATGACTAATTTATTATAAAAAAGTAGTAATAATTTTTTTATCTAAAAGAATAAAATCTTTAAAAATTAAAATAAGATTTAAACGTTTTGATACACTACTGAAGCTACTTTTTCATAGGTAAAAAACTACCAATTTCGTACCTAATTTCTGAGTTACTAATTAGTATTTCAGAAAGCAGTGATCGTTAAGTTATTGATAATATTGTCTTTTTTATGTTCTATTCCTAAAAGCCGTTTCTAAAGTTAAGTGGCTAAAATCGGCCAGTGAAGAGGATTTACGGATTACTGAAGTCTTATATATATTATATATATATTTAAATACAGGTAAAATATAATATATGATAATATAATAATATAAATATTGGCGTAATATAAGTTATGTAAAATAGTTATTAAGATAAGTAAAGATGAAAAAAACTCAAATGGCAGGATATGAAATTTTTTTTAATTTTTTTTCAAAATTGCGGACGAATTTGCGAGTCATCGTACATATATATTATACAGGGCATTGAACTTTAATTACACAAAGGAGTTTTTGTACGTCAATCTTAACGCTAGATCTCGGCAAGCAAACCGGCTGGGCAATTCTAACAGATGGAGTAATTGAAAGTGGAAGCAAAAGCTTTCATGGTAGCCGTTTCAGTGGAGGTGGAATGTGTTTTTTAAGTTTTCACAATTGGCTTAATTCTTTGAAACATGAGTTCACTGCAGTGTATTTTGAGGAAGTAAGAAGACATCTAGGAACTGATGCAGCGCATTGCTATGGCGGTTTTCTCGCAGTTCTGTCTGCTTGGTGTGAAGAGAACAATATTCCCTACCAAGGTGTTAATGTTAAAACTATAAAACGCTTTATAACAGGCAAAGGCAATGCAAGTAAGAGTGAAGTTATTGAAGCGATACGTGAAAAAAGTTTTTCACCTAGAGATGATAATGAGGCCGATGCTTTGGCATTAATGTTCTATATTAGTAAAGATATTAATAAGACAAAAAACCCATGAAAAGTGGGTCCTTTCGGCCATAATGGCGGGTTTGGTGGGTTCGACCCCAGGCCTTCTCTAGCGTCAGATATATTTTAAATATTAACTTTTTAATTATTAAGATATGAATTTAGCAATCCACTACTATCCTACTCGAAACCTAGTTGAATATGAGCGTAACCCACGTAAAAATGACGATGTGGTCAACAGAATGTGTGCTTCTATTCGAGAATTTGGCTTTCGTATACCAATAGTTGCAAAAAGTGATGGCACTGTGGTTGATGGTCATTTAAGACTTAAAGCAGCAAGAAAACTTGGTATGGAAAGTATACCAGTGGTCTTAAGTGATAATTTAAATGAACCACAAACTAAAGCTTTTCGATTACTGGCAAATCAATCAGCTAATTGGGCAAAGTGGGATGATGAGCTTTTGAAAGTAGAAATTCAAGAGTTAGAAGATTTACAGTTTGATCTTAAAATGACTGGATTTGAATTAGAAAAAGTTCAACATTTCCTTGATGATTTAGATAGTGAAAAAGAAGATTTTTCTGACTTGGTTGGTGATGACAAAAAGGTAGAAATAACAAAACCAGGTGATCTATGGATTTTAGGTGATCATCGAATCTATTGTGGTGATAGCTCTGTAGTTGAATCATATAAAGCGCTGTTAGATGATAAAATGGCAGACATTACTGTTTGTGATCCTCCATATAACGTTGATTATGGTAGCAGTCAAGAAAGAGAGGATAAAAAGATACTAAACGATAATCAAGGTGAAAAGTATGAGCTTTTTCTCTATGATATTTGTACTCATATTTTAGCATATACTAAAGGTGCAATTTACATCTGTGCATCATCATCAGAGTTTTCAACGTTGCAAAAAGCATTTGAGGAAGCGGGAGGAAAATGGTCAACTTTTATCATTTGGGCGAAGAATCACTTTACGCTAGGAAGATCAGATTATCAAAGACAACACGAAGCAATGCTTTATGGATGGAAAAGCGGCAATAAACGTGAGTGGCATGGCGGTAGAAATCAAAGTGATCTGTGGTTTTATGATAAGCCAATACATAACTCACTGCACCCAACAATGAAGCCAGTAGAGCTAATGGAGAGAGCAATAGTAAACAGCAGCAGATCAGGAGACATAGTACTTGATCCATTTAGCGGTTCTGGAAGTACACTGATTGCATGTGAGAGAACAGGAAGAATTTGTAGGACAATAGAGCTAGATTCAAAATTTGTAGATGTAACCATAAAACGTTGGCAAGTGTACACAGGTAGGGAAGCAATTCTTTCTGGTACTGGTAAAACTTTTTCAGAGATTCAAGAAGAAAAACAGTAAGAAAAAAGTGGAAGAGATAACGCAAACAGAAATTTAGTAAGCCTTGGTAGTTGTAATATTAATTTACTGGTATATACCGTATTTTAATGAGTTTAGCGTAACAAATAACTTTGGATTAAATGTGATGTACTCAATGAATCAAGAAAAGATGTTAGCTGGAGTAGTAACTTCGCAAACAAATAATGAAGCATCGTTTTCTGAAGAAGTAGAAAATAATGTTTCAAATTCTACACTATCTGTTAAGGAGAGAATTGAATTGTTTGAAAAAGGTACGAAGCAAGAACCTGACCTGAACACTGAATGCAAACTAGCTTCTTTAAATGTGATTAGCAATAGTAGCGATAGCAGTATTACAGCAAAAATAGACGAAGCAGGTGCTGATTTTTCAGTGAGTTGTTCTTCTTTAGTATTTGATGATGGTAAAGACATAGAGGACGAATTTAATGCAGTTTGTGAGGCAAATGGAATAGAATATAACCGTCCGTATTCTCTTGATCAGCTTGAGGCAGCATCCAACACATCTTCCAACCCCAAAATAGACAATACAAAAGAAATGCAAAAAGAGGAAGAGGATAAAGAATTAGGAGATAAACCAAAGCCGTTACCTAGGAATGGAATGTTGGAGAAGGACAATATTAGAAATGTAGCTCCACCTTCACCTAGAACAGCAGAAAATCATCGGTTGAGTATTATTCAGGATATTGCACCACCAAAGCTACCACATTCTTCTTTCCAATTAAATGGAGAAAAATGTGATGAGCAAGAAGCTATAGGAGAACCTATGTATGCAACTATAGACAAAAATAAAAAATTCTCGAAAAGAGGTTTAGATGGTGAAATAAACGATCAAAGTCCGGAGATGGAAAAGTCAAATTCTGAAGAAACATCAATTAAGAAAGGATCAGAAGATATAATTGATGAACCTGTAGATCTGAATACAAAATTTTTAAAAAAGAGTTTGGAAGGAAGTGATAGTGGAATAGACAATAGAAGTGCAGAGATGACAAGATCAAATTCTCAAGTAACAGAAATGAGTGAGTTTTGTGGCAATCAAGGATGGGAGAATATGTCATTAAATCATGATAGTCCAGTTACACTTTCAACTAGCTCATCAGAAAAAAGTGATAATGAAGAAACCCCGTTAATTAAAAAAGAAAAGAAAACAAATAGAATTTTGCCAAGAGTAAAATATGCAGTGAAGCAGAAGGAATTTATAATTTTCGGTATAGCTGCTGTTGCACTTAGCGTTTCTGCAGCTTTGATATATTTACAGGATAAAGCACAATTTATTGCATTTTTTGCAAACAGCCCTCTCTATATTACTATGCCAATGATAGCAATTACTTCATTGCTTGCAATTAGCACAATATTTTGTGGAATAAAGCAATTTAGAGATACTGAAGAGTGTCAAATAGGGGGAAAGAATGCGAATGAAACTTTGAATCAGGTGCTAAAGTATCAACCAAAAGATAAAGTAATAAAATCAGTCAAACTGGAATACGGCAATGGTACTCATTCACATTTTACACTTAACGCTTGGAAGGGTAAGAACAACTTCATTAATATTGACGACAAAGTCATTAGTAGAAGAAATAAAGTAGAATCAGTAATCAAAGATAGGCCATTATTTACAGCATTATTAAGCAGTTTGGTTGCTGCAAATATAGTATTGCCTTTATTACTGTATGTAGAAGGTGGTATTAATAGTGTACAGAAGTTTTACCAGAACGCTTTGATTAATAACGTAGGGCTATCACTACTTGTAGGCTCGAGTATACTTGCACTATCAGTGATATTCCTTGGAGTACATTACTACAGAAAAACAAATTGCACAAATCTTGTATATTGTGAGGAAAGAATTGAACCAGAAAAAGTTAATGGAAAGTTCATTGAGGAAATAAAGGAAGCAAGGACAAAAGTGCTTGAAGAAAACCATAGTAAAGATGCCAAATGCAGCAGTTTAACGCTAGAGCAAGTAGTGGTTGAATCTCATAACTACAAAGATGTAATTTATAGTATTAGTTGAAAATAGCCAAATTTCACTATATAAAAAGAAAGCAGCTATAAACCGGAGTACTCCGCTTTATGTTAGTAAAATATCTCTAAAACATTGGCAAGTATAAACAGGTAGGGAATTGCTGATACTGGCAAAACCTTTTCAGAGACTCAAGAAGAAAACTCGTAAAAAATAGGCAAAAAAAAGTGAAAATCACGCAAACAGAATGGGCAAGAGAGATAGGAGTATCAAAGCAATATGTCTGTTATTTAGTAAAAAAAGGAATAGTTAAGTTGGAGGATGGTTTGATCAATAGAGAACAAGCAAATGAAGCAGTAGCGGCAATAAGAGATCCAAGTCAGCCACTGAGGAGGAAAAATCCAGAAAACGAAAATACAAGTAACCTTTCCACGATGTTGCTAAAAACTAGAATCAAAAATGAAATGGAACGAGGTAAACTTCTTGAGGCGAAAGCTAAGGCTGAGATAGGAGAACTTGTAGCAGTAGAAGAAGTAAAAAGTGAAGCATTTAACGTAGCAAGAGTTGTACGTAATAATTTACTTAATATTCCAAATAGAGTTTCAGCACTGCTTGCATCACTGAGTGACACTGAAAAGATTCATATGGCGCTAACTGAAGAGATTACAAACTCATTACAAGAATTATCTAATACTAAATTTCGAATATAAAAAAGATTTTGAATATAAAATGGCTAAGTTTGGAGTTAATAAAGTGCCTCATCAATCAACCAGGATTAGATGTTAATGTTAGAGGATTAAATGGAAAGACACCGCTGCATTATGCAGTAGAAATTAACGAGCTTAGCATGGTTGCACTCTTACTGAATAGGAAAAATATTAATCCACTAATCACTGATGATGATGGTAAAAGTGCGCTCTCTTGTGCAAGAGAAGAAATATTACAAGCACTAATCAATCACAAATACGGATCAGAGGAAGATAGTTTGCTTCACTTAGCTGCGATGTTGAATGAAGCAAATGCTGTAAGGTTTTTACTCAACAAAGGGATGAATGTTAATGAGCAGAATGCTTTACTACATACACCATTACACTTAGCGGCAGGGGCTGGGCATGAAGAAATAGTAGAAATTTTAATTAGAGAAGGAAATGCGGATAAGGACATTCTTGATGCGAGAAATCATGCAGCAATTCATTATGCAGTAAACAACAAGAGAATAGGAGTAGTAAAAAAACTAGTAGACCTTGATGCAAATGTAAATAGGACCGGCAGTGGAGGAAATTCAACAAAGTTATCACCTCTTCACAATGCTGTAAGCGTTAGCAACTATGATGAACGGGATTTATGTTTAGATATTGTAAGATGCTTAATAAATGCTCCTAATTCTGGGGTCAATTTACAAGACTATGAAAATAAAACGCCATTACATTATGCTGAAAGACTTAAAACAATAGAAGTTTTACTAACTCGAGAAGATATAGATCCTTTAATCAAGGATGATAATGGCAAGACACCATTTTGTTATGCAAAAGAAGCAAATAGATTAGATATAGTAAAGATTTTAGCAAGTAATAGATACGGAGCTGATAAAAACAGTTTACTTCATTTAGCAGCAAAAAAAGGATATGAGGAGTTCCTAGAAGAGATTTTAGAAGGGGGAATTGAAGTAGATGCTGTAAATGAGAATGGGGAATCAGCGATATATCTTGCAGCAAAGCATAAGAACCTCAAGATAGTAAAATTATTACTGAAAAAAGGAGCGGATGCTACAGATGTTTTTGAGTACGCAATAACAACAAATAGCGTAAAACTGATAAAGTTACTGAGCAAAGAAAAGGATATAGTTTTATTTGGAAAAAATGACAACTTTCCAACATTTCATTTATTGAGCAACAAGTATTTTGAAGAAAGGAAAATAGCAGATAAAAAAATAAAGAAATATAACAGTATCATCTGTGTTTCTATAACAGTATGTGCAATAGCGATAGTAGGAATTTACCCTAACATTATAGCTGCAGTAATGGTGGGAATAGTTGCGCTCATAGCTGCAATAACAATGAGTAATTTAACTCAGAAGTATATGGAAGAAGTACTTGAAAAGAAAATGTTTACTGAACTTGAAAGTGAGAAAACAAGTGAGAGCATAAGTCCTAATTTAAGTGATGTGGAAATATCATCTAATGATGGTGAAGAGCTAGTGATATGATATACGCCACATCATTTTCTGAAGGTTTAAGACCAGATCCAGAGCTTAAAGTATCAGAGTGGGCAAAT
>CAUZWR010000051.1:0-19926 GCA_963583895.1 Melanophora roralis | reverse complement strand
TATACGTGGTAGGGGTATTATACGTTTGTGAAGATGTTTGTAACATCCGAAAGTAATGGTTTTAGAACTACCTTCAAGTATAGCGACCAGCTCAAAATCACTACCTGAGTTGACTTAAATATATCCGTCCGCCTGGCTGGGTGTTCATGTATTCTTGTGAACACGCTACAGGATGCAATTTTCAAAATATTTTGAAGAAATTTGAAACAGATAAGTTTTTGGTACCGGCCCGAAGCTTATTGATGACCGGTCCATTTTTTAAAGCAGCCCCCATACAAATGTCCTCTCGGAATAAGCATTATAAGCTAACTTGCTCGAAAATAAGTCAATTTTGATAAAATTTTACATATGCGTCTATCTTAATGCCACTATCTAGTATGCTAAACAAAAATTGGATCGGTCTATTTTTTGATGTAGCCCTCGTTTAAAAATTCTCCTGGAATAAGCATATTGGGCTATAACTGACTCCACTTGCACCAACTGTTATATTGAACACAAATATTTTCAGTAATTTTTTTTAATTTTTTCAGTAAATTTTTTTAATTTTGCCCCATAAAGATGTGTCGGTCTTGACCGACTATAGTTTTTTTACTTGTCTATATTAAAGTTGTTAAAGGACAATAATAACCCAAAATAATATGGTAAAACATACATATGTATGTACTATTATACTAACGAACGAAAGTACATATGTATGCATAAAAAAAAATTATATTTTTTTAGATTTTCCCATAAAACTTTACACGAGAAATCTCTTGCAGTAATATATTGGACGACAAACATAATATCTAGTCGATAAAAAAAACGCTGTGTACTTTACGTGTTCATTACACTTTCGCTTTCAATTGGCGAATGACACAAATAAAATTTAGTGTAACCCTTATATTAATCTTCAATTTGCTTCGAGTTCAATTTATTTTGTTTAATAAAACAATAAACTCTTTTTACTATATTTGACAAGCCGCCAAATGTTTCTAGCAACATTGAAAGGACTCCCTTAAAAATTTACCAGCAAAAAAAAACTTACTCCGAAATGTTGCTAAAGGAAATTCGCTTTGTTAAGAGAGAGAAACATAAAAAGAGAGTCTTGCAACATAAACTACTACTTATGTAAGAGTTTATTAAGAATTGGGGTCTGTGTAAATTTTCGCTTTATACAAGTTTCTTATCAGGCGAATTTTGTTTTAGTGATTGAATTAAGTTTTTACAAAATTTTATTAAAGTTTTACACATTACAAACGTACATATTCATATGGAAATTTTGCCGTTTTGGGTAGTGAATTGAGACATCCGTGAAACGTGGAAAAAAATAATTTAACGATGTATTTTATAAACTTAAATAACAAACTAGACCAATTTCAATACACAAATTGTCCTTGTTCTATACTTATTGAACACTATAATTTAACGACGGCGATATGTATTGGGCACACACAAGTAATTACATTTTTTTAGTCATTCTATACTTTATTTTCTAATTTTTCCTATATTTAATTCGCAGTTTTAATATTTGTTTTATTTTAATAACCTATATGGGAATTTTTATCGTTTCTGAAATTTTTTTATTTTAAAGATTTTACAAAAAATTCAAATAATTAATTATTTCTGTCGTTTTTTTAAGACTTCTTCTTCAATTAATTCGCAGTTTTAATATTTGCCTTATTTTAACGTTTCTAAAACGGTTTTAACATTTACATTTTTTATTATAATAATTAAACCAAAAATTCAAAATCTGCAAATTTTGTTGCACGCAATGCAATCTGGTCTAAAATCCACCTAAATAATATTGATCAAACGCGGATTACCTTAAAAGTTGACATAATGATGTCTGTCTGTCCATCCGGCTGAATGAATGCTTATTTAAACCTTGCATTTCAACAAAAAATTTTGTATATAAATCTATCCGCCACGTTGTCGAAAGTGCTATAGATGTTCCCTTAATGTAAATATTTCTCAATCAAATAAAAATTGTTTATTCAGAATGAGCCTTTGTAAGCTGACTTTCTAATTTGAAATATGGATTATTCCGATTTTGATTTTAAATGTTGTTACAATTTTGTTTTTAAAAGTAACATTTTTTAAATCAATATTTGTTTGAAAATATTATATATTAATTATAATTTTAAATATATATACTTTCAAACTTAAGGAGATTTTATTTAAAATAATACATACTTGCAAGGATTCATGTCCATTTTAAAAAAGACAAGTAAGCAAAATATATACAGCCTTATTTATAAAACAATTTTATGGACGTTTTTTGACAATAAATATAGAAATTTGTCAAATAAGCCCTTATTAAAAATCAAATAGTTTTTATGAATAAGGCGGATCAATTATAATATTTTTGTGTGTTTATTATATTTTATTTTTAATTTTTAGATTTAATATTTTTTTGTTTTTATTTTTGACTAAACCATGCTTACGTAGGATCGTCCGCTGTTTTTGACAAGGTTTTCGAAAGCGCGAACCAAAACAGAATCAAACACGATATCCTAAAAGGGAAATTTAGATCGATGTATATACGTATCCAAGGCAATGCTGGTTACCTAAACAACAAGTTGAAGTACATTAACTAGTCATACTGTAGCTAATGAAGTTTTTTGTAAAAGGACTCAGCAAGAAAGGCCCACAACAGTGTTCATTGAAAGTCCTTAATGGAGACCGTTTGCTCCCCAGCTGAAGAGTAGCGACATGTAATTATCTTTATTTTGGAATCTATAACATCTATGTACAAGAAATTTTCCTTATGGTAATGTGCACTTTACCAGAGAGGTTATAAAAACTATTAACTTTAAACATGATAAAAGGTAGTTTTAGTATGATCTCTTAGTTTATGGGAAAAGTTAGTTGTTAGGAGCTCGAAAAACGGGTATCGATCGGACTAACGGATCATTTTTATAAAATTTGTAAGGCAATATACAATACATGACGAAAACCAATAAGCTATTGGCCTTAAACCTGCCACAATTATAATAATTTTATATTTTCATTAACATGGAGATACAAAAAAGTCCAATGAATTGGGCAAATAAGATTTGGATCTGCAAATTTTTTACAATATAAAATACATGTCTCTGTAGCAGCAGGTTTGTAGAATAGAGAACAGAGGTATTACTTTTTCCTTTCACGAATCTGCTTAACTTAAAAGCAACAATTTTTAAGGACTAGGTAAAAGAAAATTAAAGCCGACGATTAGGAGGCATTTTCTTGATAATAAAATACTGAGGGCATATTACGGCATTCGATTCGAATCCAAACTAAAAAATCCTTATTAAGATTCCTATGTTAAAAGCATTGACAGATCGACTCGAATCGAATGCCGTAATTTGCCCCCTGACTATTATTGTATAATTTTAAAATTTCTTAAGCGAGGACACAGAGAAGCTCGGGCCACAGTTAACCAACCTAGTATGCTAATACCTGCCCCTCATAAGGAGATAATTTTATCACCATCTTTGCTGTTATTTATTCGATTTCCTTAGACCAAGAACTTTTTTCAATAAATGGCTTACTTTTAGTTTTTAGACCACTTTATCAGTGAATTACCTTTGTTTGTCTATAAACATCTGTGATATATTGTTTTTCTCTTTTTTTTCATAATTTTCCAATATTCTTCTAAATCACTGTTCTGGTGTAACGTGGACTCTTGAAGTGGGACTAATCCCGTGTCCTTCGATCTAACCTAACCTGATCTACCTAAGGATGCACCATTATAAAAAATAATTTTTTAAAAGCCTCACAGTTTCACAGAGGTATCAAATAGACAAGTTTTTATTAGTCAATCCTCAATTTACGAAACCAAAGCGTCTTAATAAAGCTCTTTAGTAAGTAAATTGGATGAAAAAAAATTAAAGTAAATTAGGGCATGTATTAATAATTTTTTGTATTTAAATTGTATTAGCGATACAGAATAACCACAATTAATAAATATACTTTATGTTTTATTAATACTCCTGTGAAATAAAAAAGATTTTTAGACCAAAAACTCTTATATTCTGTGATAGTTTTTCACCACATCTAAAAATTTTCTTAGAAAAGAAAAATATATTAAGGAGAAAATCATTTAATTCAGTACAAAAGTGCGGCGAATTTAAAACAACAATCATGTACAATTTTTTAAATGGAATACTGCAAACGATTTAGAAATGTGTAAAAAAAACTTAAAGGACCTAAGCACACAAATATACATTCACACGAGGTCCTCAAAAACCAAAACAGTCCTTAATAGGTAAAAATGTTGCAGAAGTATACCAGAAATGTGAATCAAACAAGAGTATATATTCTTATTAGAATTACACTCACTCTCTCTCTTTTTAAACATTGACCGGCACACACACAAAAACATACTAAAAAAGCAAATCGGAAAGTTGAAAAACGATGTCATCGCGTAAGTGTTAGTATAGATGTGTGCACGACTGGCAAGCAAAAACATTTAGTTGAAAGAAAACTTTTCGGCTAAGTCGACGTGTTTCGTAACAACGGGCGGAAACGGATCTATTTAAAAAGCAAGTTATTAGTGAAGTAATTTAATATATAAAAAATTAAAAAAAAATATGTGAATTAATTTGTTTTCAAAGTCTTAAAATTCGCAAACATATAAACTCGCTAAGTAATGCATTCTTATAACAATATCAAAATAAATGAAAAAAGGTAAATGCGGCATACTTACAGGCTTGTAGTAAAACACGAATCTGAAGTATATTTGAAAGGCAATAGAATTATATAAATATAAAAAAAGGTGAAACAATACAGTTAAAATAAAATTTACAAAATCTAAAGAGATTTGGTTAACCATTACAATATTTCCGAAAGCTATATCGCTTAAAACTTTTTTCAATTATGTTTAGTGCTAAATCTATGGTTGTTAAAACAAATTTACATTCTAGATTTTGTTGTGCATGATAAAGTAAAGTAATTGGGAAATGAAAATTTAAAGCTGAAAAAAAACAAATACCAAATACCAGTGAAACAAATAAAAAAATAAAATAGATAAAGAACAACATCAAATAAAAGGAATTTCTTATCTTTAAGCCAAGGCAAAGCTCTAAAATTAAGTATAAAAAATTAAAAAAAACATACGAAACATAAAAAAAGCTGAATAAATAAAAAAATAAAAAAAACAGCCTTAACGAAAATTCCTAAATAAATAGAGCCAATACTTGTTTGTCTTTTTTATACATTTTCGTTGGTTTAATTTTAGTGATTTATTTTTTGGTTTGCTTAAAAGCACAGTGCTTGTGTGTGTAATTATTTCTTGCCGCAACTTTAAACGGATAATTTTCCTTAAAAAAATTAGGCAAGAAGGATAACTGAATCAATTGTTTGAGAATATTTTTATAGCCGAACGGAAACTCTTAATTTTCATCTTTAAAAACTGACAAGTAAGTGGGTCTTTGTGTAATATCTTCTGTGTTTTAGATTAACGTTTTAATAAGTATGCACATGCATACATACATAGATACATATGTACATAGATGTATAGGAAAATACATGAGTACGAGTATATACATACGTACGTACATGAACATGCACGATAGGATATCAATATGTGTACTCGTATAACTAGTTAAGTTTTAACCACATATTATTCCTTTTATTTTCCGAGTACGTACATAAGTATATACAAGCATATTTACTTTTTAACTTTGGCGGCTATAAGAATGAAGTGTTTCTTGAATTTTTTTTTATTATTTTGTGATATTTTGAGGAAAATTAAAAAAAATATATAAGGCAAAACAAATAAAATCCAAACCTTAAAAAACGTTAAATGAAAAAATAAAAAACAAGAAAATAACCAATTTTACATTCATTTTCTAATTAAAAGTGCAACCCATTTCGTGAAATTTAAAAACAAAAAATAAAACAATTAAGAAATTATAGTCAGTCATGCCCAACCATATTATATTCTACATCACATTTGCATGGGGCTTATTGAATAATAAGACCGATAATATTTGTATACAATATAATAGTTTGCGAAAAAATGATAAACATGTTAAAAATTTTTGCGAAATAAAGAAATGTTCAAGTAAGTTATTACCAAAAATGCCTTTTCCGAGAGGACATTTATGGGCGCTATTTAAAAGGAGGCCGATTTAATTTTTGTTCAATATACTAGTTTGTGGTATACAGCTAGACACACATTCCAAAATTTTTTTAACTTTTTTAGAGTGGTTTTTCCGAGAGGACGTTTGTTTGGGGGTAAAATAAAAAAATAAACTCATCATCATAACATAAGGCTTCGTGGAAATGCCAAAAAGCTTATCTGTGCCAGATTTGATCGAAATATATTCGAAGTAGCCACCTGTACTTTGATTACAAGATGGACACCCAACCGGACCGACGGATGGGCGGATGTCTATACGGACGTGCTTAAACCGGCTCTGGAAGTGATTATGAATCGATCGGTATGCTTGGAGATGGATCTCAGACCATTATTTTTGGGAGTTACAAATATCTGCAAAAACGCACAATACCCTTACTACGTATTGAACGCGGTTCATCAATATTTTAAAATGAGTTGTGATTCAAAAAACACAATACGAATTAAACGCCTAGAGGTGCCCTAAAAATATAAAAAGACTATTTTTCTACAAAAACGAATACACTCATAGTAGGGGTAGTCATTACTCCCCATCAAGCCAAAATTGGAATATACTACATTTTTGCAATATAAGTAAATATTATAAACAGAGTAACCTAGAAGCTATAAACGAATGTTGTTTCGAATTTTAATACTTTTCTGTTGGTTTTTAGACAGTTGCTAAAGATTTACAGCTGCATTATCTTCTTGAAAACAGAAGTGATTTATTATGATTTTGTACCGCTTTACAGTCAAAGTAATAGTTTTATTCCAAAAATTTGCCTTAAACACCTTTAATGGAGGGGACGACCTATGACTTTAACTAAAACTAAAGCCGTTCGTGAATGTTAAAGATCCCAGAACTGTAACATGTTAATTCGTCTTATTTATTTATTTTATCTTATTTATAAAATAAATAAATAAATAAAAATTAAAAACTTTAAAGAACGGTTTATTATTAGAAAGGTAATATGTAATTGTTTTTGTTGTTCGGTTGACCATATGAAAACATTTAGTGCTTTTCAGTTGTGAAGGAAAATATAAATACACTCAAAAAATTATTACAGTAACTGACTGTAAGTTATTTGGAGAGTATACCGTAAAGTTGTTTTTAAATGAAAAAACAGTTAAATTTTAATACAATATTTTTTTAACTGATTTGAAGGGTTATTCAAAGCTTTAGCTAAACAAAAAAACTGGTTTTCAGTTAAAGTTATTTTTGTTAGTTATTTTTTTTTTTTTGGTAATATTTAACTTTGTTGTTATTTTTCTGATAGTTTGTGTTTTGCTGTAAATGACAGAAAATCTAATTAATTTTAGACGAATATGTAAGTTAATTTTTTGATGTCTGAATTTAAATAAAATATTTTGTTAATTTTAATGATCATCTTGTTGGACGGTTTTTAAATGAATATCCAGTTATTTTAAATAAATTTCCAGTCGATTTTACCTTAATAATTTTTAAGTGTAATAAAACCCAAATTAAGACATATTGGTTTATTGGTTTTTAAAAATTTATTTGTATAAATTTTATGTATTTTAAAAGTTTGAAATAGTTTATTAAGATTATTATTCTTAAACAGATAATAAGTATGAATATTTTCCAGAATTTTTTTGCAAATCCTTCTGATGATTCGGTGTAAAAACTAATAAAATGCATACAGCAAAACTTAATTCAAAAATAATCTCTAAATAAAAAAAGTATTCAGCTGCTTTAAAATTATTTTTAAATATTCACAAAAAATTATCTTAATGGTTGGTGGTGGTTAAAAGTTAAATATTTTAAGGTCATTTCTTTTACTAAATATGTTTGGAAATGTCTTTGCTTTTATGATTGCTAAAGAAGATAAAGAAATGATTAATGTTAACAAATTTTGCATCCATAAATAACGCCGTCATAAATTTTTTCCATTATCTTAACAAAAACAAAAAGTGCTCAGACTTAACACTAAAAATTTTATTAACAAACTTCCTAAGCCTTATAGCTGGAGGGCGAAATCAATAAGAAACAAATTAGAAAGAGTGTAAATTAAAATCAAAAAACTTCCTGTTACTAAGCTCCGCTGTTTCTAACTTTTACGGATTGGGAAAAAAATTCTGGTTTACCTTTTTATAAAAACTAATTAAACCCAAAGCAGCAGTGAGTCTTCTATCAAATTTAACTCCCTTTGGTAATAGTTTTTAAGGTGAAATGTATTTGTGTTAAAATATCTTTTATGTTTTTTTTATATTTACTTGCATCTACATATGTACATGTGTGTAATAAACATGCCAATACTTAGACACTATAAGGCTTACCCAACACTTACTTTAGTTCCTTCTTGGGAAATTCACCTTTGAGGTGCTATTTTGTCTTACTTAGTGTTGTCGACGTTAGTGTCATACATAGGTTTCTCTTCTTTTCAGCTTAAGTACTTTTCTTTATTTATCTATTTATGTTTTTCTGCTTGGATGCCTTTAAAAGTTGTTTTTTCTTCTTTCTCCCTTCTGTTTCTTTTTTCTTTACTTTAATGTGGTAAATATTCCTAATGTATACCTTTTTTCTACTCTACCTTCATCTTTATTTTAAAATTTTATAGCCATAGATTGTAAGTGTTTTACAAAGCAGACTAACTGACTGAATGGTTTAGGCGTTAAAGGTAGTATTGCCAGGGGTAACCTAAAAAAGTTTTCATTTATCATTTAAGATTTAAGTATTTAAGTGTCAAGTTTTAACATTTAAATTAAGACATAATTAATTGAAGTCTTTTGGGGTTTGTCAATAAAAATAAAAGTATTAATAATAAGGCAATAGGCCTTGACACCCTATTAAGGACTAGCAAAAGAAGATGATAATCACTATTTTGGAGCTTAGAAATAAATAAATCAATAAACAACAAATTGTATAATTGAATTTAAATTAAAATCATTTATTAATTTTTTGTGATTCTGTTTTTATGTCAGAAAAACAGGGGAGCACATTAATTTGTGGCAACACCAAAAAAAAAACTGCTAGAAAGCAGTATCCATTTTTCAAAATAATTTAAAAAAATTGATTCTCTTTGCTTGGTTTTTTTAAATTTATTACTTAAATAATAAATTGCTTTGAATGTTATTACACGTAAAAAATATAAGTGACTTTTTGAAAAATTTACTCAAATTAATTGCACTTCGCAAAAGAAACATTTTGGAGTTTTAATACTATAATAACGATCGCAAAGTAAAGCAAAAAAAAACGTTCTGCTTTCGTAATTTTTGTTTAAGCTTTAAATATTTTAAAGAAATTTTTACAATAAACTTTATTATTTTTTTTGTTTCATATGTTTTTTCTTTGTCACACAATGGAGTATTTCGCCGACTAGAGAAATGAAGTTTTATATGAATTTTTTTTCAAATAATATACTTGATCATTAGCACCTTAAAGCTATTTTAAAAATATTTTATCTTAAATATATGCGGGAAAATTGTTTATTCACAGTTTGCTAAAAAAAATCATTATTATAAGGACTTTTGTTGTTTTCATATGTCAAAAATATATAATACAATCTGTACTTTTAGGCAAAAAATGGTTTAAATTTGCGTTGCTAACTTTAATGTAATATTGAATATTTTTAATTTTTTTATGCATTTACTTACCAGGTGCTTTTTCCTGCGTGGTCTTTTTTGTACATAAAGCCAAGTATTAATATACCTTGTCATAAAATGCCTTTTTTAACAGTCTGACAATAAATTGTTTAATAGAGTTATTTTTATGTTGAATTGTGGTTACTAAAATATTATAATTTATTTTAACGGGTTGAAATGTAAAATTTCACATATTTTTAAAAAATATTTCCTACTTTTGCTACTGCCTGGCACACACTTTGCAGCTCTGGCAGAGCCTTTTCCTGTGCTGGTTAAATCAAAAATAAAATACATACAAATTTGAATCTCTGTTGTATTGTGTATTTTTTTCAAATTATTATTTGAATTCTGTCAAAAAAATTCAATCTCAGTTTTTTATAAGTTCTGAGATGCGTCATCAAGGTACATCGCCAAAAAAAAAAAATCGAAATTTTCAAAAACTAAAATTCCGGCTTAATTAACAAACTCAAAAATCCCAAACTCAAACACCGGTTTCATATAAAAAACGTGAAAAAGCCTAACTACGTGCTTGTATATACATTTTGACACAGTTGACTTATAAAACTAAATTTAATTAAAATTTCGTAAATTTTATATAAAACTAATTGCCCGAAAAAAATTGCAGCACTCAAAGACAAAATCAAAAATGTATTATTTGAATTTATTTGGCACTTAGGTTTTCTGAGGCAAAGTATGAGTCGCAATAACTTCAAAGCCTCAAGCCCAAGTGACTGATTGTTGTTATCTAGGTTGTTTTTTTCATTCCTGTGAAATATGCAACGGGAGTTTTATCTTTTTTATTTAGGGCATTTTATTTTTTTTAAGCACCAAAAATTTAAAGCATTTAAAAAACCAAGTGCATCGGTGGCCTAGATGGTAACACAAAATGTTGCATTTCGAAAAGTCATTCCTAATATTTTTTAAGTCGGTTAAATACCGGTTCAAGTTTACATTATTCTTGTTTTGGCTTAAGGTAAAAAATTCGTGGTTAAAGCGAATCCTTACTTACCGTATTTTTAACACCGTTAGGCTTGATTTAAGTTGGATTTCAATATGTAATCGTAACATTTATCTTGTCCGTTATCATAATCTTGTATCACTTTGATTTACCCATGTTCATATTTAATTAAAAAAAATGCATTATCTTACGTTTATTATCATGAATTATTTTACAATTATTTAAATATATATGTACTATATACTCTTAAACCATTAAATTTGATAAACTTTCAGAAAGATAGGGCTTTTCGTTTTAGAAATTTACGATAAAAACAGCCCTAACTCAAGTAACATTTGAATTATTGAGTACATTAACACAATTTAAGATTGAAACTCACCCAAATCCCTTCGCCCCAAACACCCTGCAACGTAGTGGACACACCCGTCTAAAGAGGAGGGGTACTATTGCGCTTATATGAAGCTTGATAATTAATATGAGAACTTAAATTTTAGTCTAGCACTGGCTGGACTAATATTAACTACCTAGTTTTGAAGATTTGAATACTTATTGTTAGTTCGCCACAGGCCAAGATTCAATAAGAAAAATATGAAAAAAAAACACAATTTATAAAGAAATAAACTTGTCATGGGTGTTTTTAATTATATTGAAGAAATTAGCATCGAAAATCTCATTATTTTTCATTTTGAGATGTTTTTTCCTTCTTTTGTAATATTAATAAAATGTTGGTTAGGGCATTTTGCGTTACAGGGAACGATGTAAATATATTTTTTTTTTAATTTTTTCAATATTTTAATTAAATTATACTAGATTTACACGATTAAATTTCTTATAAAATTACTTCCTTAAATTTTCAAGGCGATAGGTGTTAAAAAGCAAAAATTAATTGGAAGGTATTTAACGAAAAATTTCATCGTGTACATGTACGTCAGTTTCTCGCAAGTACAAGATATTGGCAAATAAAGAAACTTTTTTTTACATTTAAAAATATTAATTTTGGATAAAAAAAAAACAAAAAATAATCAATTTTTAAGGTCTCTTGTTAACAGACTTTTCACACTATCCTTTATTGAAGGTTTAAAAGACTTTAGCAAAAATCGCAGACCAACATGTTTTCTCCTCAAAGGGGTTCCTTATAACCTGCTCCAGTCTGTAAGTTTGTTTTCGATATCAAAATGATGTCGCCAACAGCCTATTTCGTGATTCGAGATGCAGTTGTCTTCATTCAGAATCGCAGTCAACTTTGACTCAAGCACTTTCCTGACCAAATATTACATATCTACTACCCAACTTATAAGCCACATTCATAGGATCCGTTTAAGGATAAAAATCATCTGTACAAGACATTAAGAGCGTTAAATTTATATAAAATCATTGTTTTTTCTGCGCCAGGAAACCTTAAAAGAGTTCTGTTGCTGATTGAACTAAAACCTGCAGCTTTTTTAACACTAAAATGATCAATATTGTCTATGACATCTAGCAACTGGAATCCTTTATGTATATTGTCTAATAGCTTCAGGCTCTAATTCATTTATGTC
This sequence comes from Melanophora roralis, assembly GCA_963583895.1. Classification (NCBI taxonomy): domain Eukaryota; kingdom Metazoa; phylum Arthropoda; class Insecta; order Diptera; family Rhinophoridae; genus Melanophora; species Melanophora roralis. The sequence continues at coordinate 7,742 of CAUZWR010000051.1, read as the reverse complement.
AGTATATGCATATATTGAAAGTGAATATGATTTTAAATGATATACGAAAAGACTAAGTTTTTTATTCGGACGGATATGGACAATAAGTTGCATTTTACAAATGGAATCATACAAAACGTGACTTCCAGGTCTATTGAGCCGTGAGTACGTATGCTTAGCGCTATAGTCTTCAGCAGGAGGTTTCAAAGAATTCGCATTTGAATTATAATTTCTTAAGCTTATCTACATCTTGTGAATATTTCTTGGTTTCAGCTGGTTTGACGTACTTCTGACACGATTGCGGTTTTATTTAATTCACTAAGATAACTCATATTTAATTCTGGGTTCTTAAGTCTTTATATACACAAAATTGTGGTGCAGGGTACACACCTGGTATACAAGTATTAATAAAATTAAATTTATTTTATAAAGTCTTACATACGGTTAAATCAAAAAGCAATTGATTTAAAAAATCTAGCCTAAAACCATCAAGATGTAATATTTCACTTAATTCTCAGATGTTTGCTTGTATCTCCTGTTTTCTTTGAAAATTTAAAAACAATTTTACTTTAAATTCCGTAGTTTAAACTAAAATAGGCACTAAAAATATAATTATATGTAACACTTACAAGTCCTTAATATCGTTAATTTAAAACTATAAAAAAATATTCAAAAAGTGTAACCCTCTGGTAGCACTGATTCAACGTTGATATTTTTTTTACATTTTACACAAATTATTTACTTTTTCATATGTATGTCTGGTGCCGTTGACGTTGCTGATGCTATTTGTTGATTACGATCATCATGTGTTTCTGTTTTATTTGCTTTAGATAATTGCCTTGAATATATGAGTATTTATTTATGTTAATTACTTTTACTACATCTGTATGTCCTTACGTATGCTTAAATATTTGTATGTTTCTATGCGAATTAGAAACTCTTTTAGTTATTTGTAATGTTTAGAAGAAGTTGGGAAAAACCACATAAAACTCAAAGCGTTATTATTTTAATGTTGGCAGGATAAAAGCAAAATAAGGTAAATTAAATTAAAAGTTTTTTTAAGTAACTCAAATTGTTTTTTAGTTTTTAGAAGTTGAATAAAGTTTCGACTACAAATATAGAACTAACTACTTAGTACTTAACTCAATTAAAAAAAAATTAAATTTTAATTGTAGAATCTAAAAAGCATTTAGTATAGTAAAAGGCATGTAGAGAAAAAAAAAACATGATTAAGGCATTTTTACTACAATCATGAGAGCCCGACCGAACATTCGGGTTGGGGTTTGGACTCGGAGTTCAGTAAAACGTGGCGTTTATCCCCTGTTCAAGTTTCGACGCTTTCACCGAACTTTTCTTAGCACTGACCGAATTTTTCATGAAAATCTATCTATTGCTTAAATTAATTATTCACAAAATAATACAAAAGTCTTCATTGTGACTTAAAATATTAAAACACAACTATTTAGTACTACATTCATGAAACAAAATATTTTTTTCATTCAACTATCGTAATGCTTGTACTTATTTGAATTATTACTCTGGTTTTAGTTTTAAAATTATCGCTTGTAAAAAAGGGTTTTTTAATTAAATGTATTAAGATCCTTAATTAAATAAAAAATTATGAGCTCGCTTTGGGTTCGGTTTGAGTTCGGGTTCGGCTGAACAATAAAAATTTAAACAAAGTTCGGATTCGGTTTAGACTCGGTTTTAAAAACGCATGTTCGGCCGGTCTCTAACAATAATATTAGTTTTTTCACTTTAAGTTGCTTATCACAAATAAGCCACGACCACAATCATCGCAAATGTTTAAAACGCCCCCAAATTGCTGTTACTCAAAATTTCTCTTTGAGTCGATCAGTGTGTCAATCTGGCAGGATATCCATGTATCCTTGCATTTTTTAGAGGTATTTGGATAATTTTTTCTATAGATTTTTTGTAAAGGAGCCAAGCCTATCTGCTAATATTTTAACCATTATATCACATTATCCCATTCAAATTTCCCCCTAAACAAAAACAAAAAGGATGTTGGGCTAAATCTGCCACAAATTCTAGTCTTTTCCAATCTTTTAGCTCTTAATAGAAAATAAATAACTTGCGTTCTCGTTTTTCTAGGTGTTGAGGCATTTCATATTTAACATAAATAAATTTAAATGTCTTTTGTAGAATTTAATTATTTTCTTTTAAAATATGCAGCTTCAATTATAAAAAAGTTATTTCCAAATTAAAACATTTTTATCTTCAACATTTTTATTTAATTGTTCAATTCATTATTCTTAAGTGATTAACACAAATCCTACCATAATTAATCTTACAAATTTTCAACTTTTTAATAGAAGTAAAATATATAAGTTTTTCTTAAATTTCAATTTAAATGCCGAGATTTTCGAAGCAAAAAAAGTCTTAAAAGTTCTAAAATAAATTCTTATCGAGAAACATTATTTTCTCTTTGCCATTTACACTTGTTATGCTCTACAGAAAGAATTTTTTTTCTTTATTGCGTTGATATTTTCCTTTAAATGGTTAAGCATTTAATACTTAACTGTTGACAGTTTTAATACCATTTACGTAGTTCTGTATTTTATATTCTTGTGGGTTTTTTGTTCAATCTTACGTCACGTGACCCCACTTCAGTCAAACAAAACACTTCCTAAGACAGTTTTTCTTTTCTTTATTCCATTTTATATTTTTCCTGTATAAATGTGTGCGTGTGTGTGTGTCTGCCTATGTTTGTATGTTTAAACTTAATAATATTATTGTATGTATATTGAAAAAAATTTACTGGTTATAGAAAATTGGTTTGAGTGCCACTTATGCTACTAGAAATCGTCTTGTGTTCCATGCATCACTCCATGTTCAGAAAGGACTCTTTTAGGTTTGTATTAAATGCGTCACATTGTTGTTTATGTGTGTATGTTTGCCAGTATAATAGATGTAGTATTGAATAGTTGATTGATAATCAATTGATGGGATTTAGTTTATTTCTATTTGCTTGCTTTAACAAACGTTAACTTGGATGATTATGTTTGTTAGTTGGCAACAAGCTGTTTTAAAACATTTTTAAAAGAGTGTTATTTGGTAGAAATCACAATAATTATCTAATTCGAATTTAATATTGTTTATTATAGATTAACATGCGATTATATTTTTGTCTCTGTAGGTGTGATAAGCATGTTTTTTAAAAAGAATTTTGGAGGGTTTTTTGGTCTGAAATTTTTTTTAGAACAAAAAGAGTTATTATAAATACTAGCTTTTGCATAAATTTTTTAAAATTTTACTTAAAAAATTTGGTGAAAAATGCAAACCTTGCATAATTTAAATAATTATATATTTCATTTTTTAACAAAATAAGGGTTCTCACAATATCAAACTTAAATGTGTCTTAATAGTTAGACGATTTAGCATAAATGTTTTAATATGGGTTGGCAAAGCTTAAAGTTAATTTTTTTTTAATAAATTAAGGTAAATTCCAAATGGCAAAATTAAGAGCTTAAAAAGCATGTTTCTCCTTCAATATTATCTTTTGAATTTCAATGAATATGCTGACAGTATATAATTGAAATGTCGCCAATTTGCTACATTTAAATTTAACATGACTCTTTACTTTTAATAAAATTGAATCAAGGTCAGAAATCAGAAATACAATTTTAAGACTAAAAAATCTAGTCGTAATGCAAATAGGCTGGATATTAGACTGAATAAGTTAAGGCTGCTTTTTCAAAGGCTGAATTGCGATCTAAAGTAAGTTGGGTTAGGTAAAACTCTCTGATTTTGAAGACCCCTTATAAAGCTATTGGATTCTTAGTGTAGCCAGACAAGAAGAAACGATAACCCGTTGATTCCAGTAAAACCAGCTCGATGTAGTGAACTCTAGAGCGCTCCACATCCTTCTGGAATATTCTAGCAGCCTCGTGAAACTAATCCCAAAAATCATTTGTCCAGGCTTACGTAAAAATGAAAGCCCAGGCAATTTTCTCTGGAGTAAATAAGCGGTAAATAGCAAAATATATTTTAGTTATTAGTCTATTTATAATCTGGTACACCATAGAACCTTCAAAACAATTTGCCAATGGAATCTAGAACACATGGGAAGCATTGCTCTCATTAAAAAAATCGTACAACTTTCTGACAGCCAGTTCTCTACAGAAGACCGTAGCTATTTCCAATTCAAGTTTGGATACATTCCTTAAAAATTTGTAGGTTTTTTGCTCCTGTAAAAATAATTTATAATAATTATGCCATGATCATTGCACCTGTTGGAATAACCCTGCTAACCGTAATTAGGCCGCATACTTTTTACAACACCTTCAGTTGGTTTAAAGCCAGAATTACAGACAGCAATGCAGCAGGAATGGTGTATTGGAAGCCAGTTAAGTTCATGCCTAAAGTTGCCTGCACTTCAAAGGCCGACGATGATATGCAAGTAAAACCTGTTCAGTATTAAAACTGGATTGAACATAATATTAAAACAATATTCATTTATCAATTTTTTTTTCTTCTCAACTTTATTTGTGTTCTTTAAAAAATTAACACTTGTAAGTCCCGAAAGCGAAAAATTGTAGTCTTTTTGAAAAATGTCTAAGTGGTCCTAAATGCGTTTTATAAAAATTTATTCAGCATTTCTTTAATAAACAGTTTCTTTAATAAATATTAAAACTTCAAACTTCAAAACGGTCAAAGACTTCCCAAACTCTGCATAATTGCAGTAAATCTGTCATTAAAGAGGTGGTGGTGTTGTTTTCGTTAAGTGTTTTAAGAAATCTACAAATTAATTTGTTAATAATAGCTAATGCCACTTAAAATTCTATTAAAACTTGCTTTAGTTTAGTGTGAAAAATATCGGTATTTTATCTGGGTTGAGGTTTAACTAACTATTGTTATTCTAGAAGACACTGAATATGGCCAAGTTTAAAAATATATAAAATTCGACATTTTGTAATTTATAAACGCAAGGAATTTTTGATTTACAGGATGAAAAGAAAAAACTCATTTCAGGATCCCCGATTTTAAAATATTGGTTTTATTTGAAATTCTTTCCATGTGTCAAAGAGCCAACAGTTTATAATCCCTTCAAAAATAACAACACACAACAGGGTTAAAAACTAAAAAATAAAACAATTTAAAATTCGAACATAACGCAGGGGTTTATTTTTACCCAAACCCTTAATTTTAAATAAAAATTCAAACAGTGGTTTATGTATTCAAAAGGTGTAAACAAAAGCATAATTGAAAACTATTTTTATAGGAGAAATATTTTTATTTACATTTAATGAACCTTGCGGTCAACTATAATGTTTTTAAAGAATTTAAGACATACTAGAACTAACAACTAATATTCTAAACATTACCAAAAGTATTTTTTTACTATTGAAATTATCATTAAGTAAAACTTCATTATCATAATAAAAATGTTAAATCCAAAAATTGTTATAGGAAAAGCGTGCAGCTTTTGTATTATTTTTTTAACGTTAAAACATATGTAAACACGTGCATACAAATATGACATAAATCTACATAAATTTGTATGTTTATGAGCTTTTATATCTTTAAGTATGAATGTTATAGACATTGACATGGTCTATTTTTTATGTAACTAAGTATGTAAGTATGTATGCGTGTCGTCCTTTAGTGATTGTTATGTAGAAATGTTTTTGCTTTTGTTGTAGTTGTTGTGTTGAACAATAAGCGTAGAGCAGACTATTATATTAAAAAACAAGTTGTCATACTTATAGGCAGCCCACATATGTACATACGTGCATATGTATTAAATAAATGTGTTTATAAGTGAAGTAGCATATAATGAGCAATAAGAAGACAATGACAAGTGAAAGTGTTCCTTAATTTGTCGTTGCCTTTTAACGAATTTAAATGTGTCCTTAAAATTAAAAACACATATTAAGACATAAATGCTTGTACATGTGTGCGTAGAAATTGTAACAATTGTCTGTACCAGTAGTACGTGGCCTTAAAAATCTACTACGTGCGTGGGCTTACAAAATAAGGTTTAAAAATATTGCTGAATTTAAGCATGGCTTGCAAATGAAACAATTTATAATTGGTTTTTATACTCACCTGCTTATGTGGTGGGGGTATTATGCGTTTTTTAAAATCTTTGTAACCCTCTTTTAAGTATCTAAACTATTCGACTCAGTATCTTCCTGAAGATTAACAAAATGATTATTTTGGGATAACATTTGTATGGGGTCTATATCAAAAAATAGACCGATCATCACCACAACCAAAAGGCCTTGCCCTAGTACCAAAAATCTTAACTGTGCCGAATTTCATCAAAACATCTTAAAAATTGCTGCCTGTAATTTGATGAAAAGAAAATATAGACGCCCACCATACAGACGGACGCACATTCTGAAATCGACTTAGGAAGTGATTTTAAATTTCAGGTTTGCTTAACGGCTGGGTCTCCACTTATACATACTTTTGATCAAAGTTCAGAGGGCTAATTACGGGAGTCAGCAATGCACAAATTTCGCATCGATATTAACTAGGATAGTTTGAAATTTTTTGTGATGTAAATCAATATGAACTGAATTGATTTTTGGCTTGAGTGTTGGAATTTAAAATTAAAAAAAAAAATCCACCACTGAAAAAAATTTAAAAAATTAAGAAACAAATGTAAGCCAACAACGTCATATTAAAAAAACACATTTCGAAAAAAATAACGCTTTTGAAGTTTTTGATATCCTTCTTTTTTCTCTTCAAACATAAAAAGTAAAAACATTTTAAAGATGAAATTTTTATACAGCACAGAGAATAACATAATAAAAATTAATTTTCTATTTTATTAGCTTTTAACGTATGATCGGAAAGCCGTCAATATTGAGAAATTCTGCCTACAAAAGTTGTCAATCGTCAAAAAATCATCAAAATGGTCTTAAATCGTTAAATGTGGCACCTGTAGTCGCCTGTGTTATTTTTTAAACAGTTTTCAACAGGGAATGCAATAATAATTTTTTTCAAATTTTAAACAAAAAAAATAAGGGGCAAAGAGAAATTGAAAAGTCAAGTGGAGTGTGGAAAATCAAGTGGTTCTTAAATTTTTTATTTTTAAAGTCTTAAACAAGGGCACATTCATTCCAGGTAATATTAAGAGCCCAGCTGATTAAAATCAATTTGACATTTTCACGTTATGAAAATTCAAACACAAAAAGGAAATGCAGAGGGCAAATTTTTTGAATTCGCCTTGCGATTACTTTGTTTGAATATGCCTTGGTCTCAAAATACTATAAGTATTTTTTGATTTTAATTTTTTTGACAAAAAAATAGTTGTCCTACTTTTTGTTAATATAAAAATAAATAAAAAAAAAGAAAGACTATTGCTATTATATTTGATTTTTCATACAAAGAAAAGCATAATGTATATGGAAATGTAAACTTCGTCCTAACTTGAAAAGTAAAAAAAGATAAAAAATATTCCGTCTACCTTTCTAATTAACATGTAAGCTAAATAGGGGATGTTTACAGCCAAAAGACACTACTACCGTTTCAAAGGGTACTGATGATGAAATTGGGTAGCTGCTTTCGACAATGCATCCTACTCGGTTAATATCGGTAGAAAAACCCTGCTTTTTATACCCTTCACATAAGTGATAAGGGTATATATTAGTTTGTCATTCCGTTTGTAATTCCTTTATTATCCATTTGGGACCCCATAAGTATATATATTCTGGATCCTTATAGATAGGGAAGCCGATTTAGCGATGTCCGTCTGTCCGTCTGTCCATCTGTCCGTCTGTCCGTCTGTCCGT
>CAUZWR010000050.1:117500-132575 GCA_963583895.1 Melanophora roralis | reverse complement strand
AGTCAAGGTGCTAATGACGCTGCAACTTGTGCCGTTCTTATCAATAAATCAGATGAGTTTAACGACGAGTTACTAAACGACGTCATTGAGCGGCTGTGGAGAATGGAAGACGATGGGTCAAATGAGAAAGGACTGTCACAAGACGAACAACAATGTGAATCGCTATTTGTCCAAAATACTAAAACAAACGATGAAGGACGCTTTGTCGTCAAGTTACCCTTCCGTGAAAATCCCTCTGCACTAGGGGAGTCCAAGGCAACAGCTTACAAAAGATTCCTCAGTCTTGAACGGCGATTACTTAAAGATCCATTAACCAGAAATCAGTACATAAGTTTTATGAACGAATATGAACAAATGGGACACATGTCGGAAATAGATATCAATTCAATACCAACACCCAACCATTTCATTCCACATCATGGCGTTATAAAACCAGATAGCACAACTACTAAACTTCGTGCTGTCTTCGACGCTTCTGCTAAAACGTCGTCTGGATATTCACTCAATGATTTACTCTATACTGGTCCAATCGTTCAAAGCGATCTATTTTCGATACTCATCCGTTTCCGCTTACCAAGATTTGTATTCACTACAGACGTGGAGTATAGACAAATTTTAGTACATCAAGATGACAGGAGATACCAGATTATCCTATGGAGAAATGACCCGTCCACACCCATAAAATATTATCAACTCAACACTGTCACCTACGGGACACGAGCTGCTCCATATTGGCGACAAGATGTCTTCAACAGATTGCACTCGATAACGAAACTGATTTCCCACTAGGTGCTCAAATGCTAAGGGATAACTTCTATGTAGACGACGGTCTTGGAGGATCAAACAGCTTAGCTACTGCAATAGAAACGCAACGACAACTAGCTTACAAACTGAGAAAACATGGGTTCAACTGCCGCAAATGGAGCGCGAATAACAAACAACTTCTTCAAAACATTCCACAAGATGATCGGGAAGTGAATCTTGACCTTAATAGCACACAGAAGGAGACTATTAAAACCCTGGGTCTAATATGGCTGCCTAAGGCTGACCATCTTTGTGTGAAGGTAAAGGTAGAACCTGTTGATATAATTACTAAACGTACAGTAAGTTCTGACCTTGCAAAACTGTTCGATCCGCTTGGACTCTTATCGCCGATTATAGTAAAGGGCAAAGATATTTATTCAGCATTTATGGCAGATGAAGTTGTCTTGGGACGAAGCTCTTCCTGAAAATCTCAGCTCAACATGGGCAGATTTCGCGAAAGTTTAAATTTATTAAACAATCTTCAAATAACACGACCACATATTCAAAGATGACATCCCATTAACCACTCAACTGCATATCTTTGCAGACGCGTCGAAAAAGCCTTTGGGGCAGCAGCATACATTCGGGTCAACATTTAAGGGTGGTAGTACAATTACACAATTGCTATGTGCGAAGTCTCGCGTCTCACCGATCAAGAGGCAAACACTACCACGATTAGAAACTTTGTGCAGCACTCATGGCTGCAGAACTTTCTCAACGTCTTCGAAAGGGTTATGCAAATTAAGGGTTTACCAACCTTCTTATGGACAGACTCTGAAATTGTCTTGTCATGGATACACTCAAACTCATCCGGTTTCCAGACATTTGTGGGTAATCGGATATCAAAAATTCAAACACTAACTCTTCCAGACACAATGGCGACATGTTTCGTCCTAAGGATAATCCAGCAGACATTCTCTCAAGAGGCTTGTCAGCAAGGGCACTGTCATGAGTGCCACCTATGGTTTCTAGGACCATTATTTTTACACGGAAAGCAAGAATACTGGCCTAAAGAGTATCGGCCACCTTTACAACTTACATCTGATCCTGAAAGAAAGAAAGACTCCAACGATTGTTTTGTCAAACCACATACGACCTACAGCTTTGTATATGAAATCGATCATAAAGGCTCATTTAAGAAGTACAGCGAATAGTGTCAACGTCCACCGCTTCATTACACACACTTCTAATAAAAACTCAGCAAGAACACCACTGAATGCTCTAAGTACAGAAGAACTTGAAACGTCACTAAGAATAATCGTACGTGCCATCCAAGGTTTTGATTTTTCCAATGAAATCCAGCAGTTAAATAAAAAACAAGAAATTGGGAAAACCAGTTCAATTCTTAGTTTAGCCCCATTTATCGATAATAAAGGCATCCTGCGAGTGGGAGGACGATTGGAGGAGTCAAACCTATCCTATGATTCAAAACATCCCATGATTCTTCCATACAACGATAAATTAGTGAAGCTTTTGTTCAAATCAGTGCACGAAGAAAACAAGCACTGCAGTCCGCAAGCTCTATTAGGAATGGTGAGGCAGAGATTCTGGCCGATCAAAGGAAAATCCGTTGCAAGATCAACAGTGCAAAAATGCATACAATGTTGCAAGGCCCGTCCCAAGCTATGTCAACAATTGATGGGAAATCTTCCACAAGACAGAGTCACACCTGCACGCCCATTCATTAACACAGGCGTTGATTACTTTGGTCCAATATGGATCCACTATAAAATACGAGGAAAACGGCCAACAAAGGCATATGTAGCAGTGTTTTGTTGTTTCGCGACAAAGGCAGTGCATTTTGAACTAGTTTGCGATTTATCGACCGATGCTTACATTGGCGCCTTAAAACGTTTTATTGGTCGAAGAGGACGATGTCAAAATATCTATAGTGATAACGCAACAAATTTCGTTGGAGCAAACAATAAACTCACTGAACTCGCTGAAACAATCTTTTCTCAGGATGGAAAAGAATCGATAGTTTCCAACTGCAGCTCAAAAGGAATACAATTCCATTTTATTCCACCCAGATCTCCCCACTTTGGAGGACTTTGGGAAGCAGCAGTAAAATCGGCAAAAAATCTACTTGTGCGAAGCTTAAGTACAGCCTCACTTACATATGAAGAATTGGAAACGGTAATCATAGAGATTGAGGCCATCTTGAATTCCCGTCCGTTAACACCTATGTCTAATGATTGTTCGGATATGTCCGCATTAACTCCAGGCCATCTATTGATCGGCGAGCCTCTCACGTCTCAGGTGGACATAGCAGCCAAATCAAAGAAAATATCACTGTTATCACGATGGGAGCTCGTCTCAAGAATAAAACAAGAATTTTGGAAACGATGGTCAAATGAATACCTTCACGAACTACAGCTGCGTCATAAGTGGAAAACTGCAAGCCCCAACATCAAGCCAGGAGATATGGTTATCATAAAGGAAGATAACACTGCGCCAATGAAATGGCCGCTAGGACGAATATTTAAAGTTTATCCTGGAAATGATGGATCCATTCGGGTCGCTGATGTCAAAACCACATCTGGAATATGTAAAAGGCCTATACATCGCCTTGCATTGCTTCCTGTTGAAGAGAGTCAACAGTCAACCTCAACAAACCCAGACTCATACGCAGCAAATCCAGATGCAACAGCCGAAGATGATAGCGAACCCAAGGGCAAAAGAATAAGAGTTCCAATAAACAACATATGCACAACTTTGCTGGCGTTGCTATTTATTTTCCCAATGGTTCTGGGAACGCCAATCAATAACAAACGATTTGGAACTCAGCTGGGAATTCACTTTGAAGAAATAGGATCAACATATATATCTACAAGTCAATGGAATCTAGTGGTTTATTACGATCTGTCAACATACTGGACTGACACATCATTTTTGGCAAATGGCACCGAATCATTAAAACAAATTTGTAAAAATTTCAAGTCCAAGACGTCATGTATGAACATAATTGAACACGTACAACACATTGAATCTGACTTGAGTCTTGATAATAGATTGCTAGACAAGTCTCGGCAAAAAAGAGGAGCTATTGACTTTGTTGGAAATGTTGCACATTCACTGTTTGGTGTACTTGATTCAGAGTATGCAGATAAAATGTCAGCAACCATTGCCCAATTACAAGAAGACGACTCGTTCATGCTAAAACTTATAAAGGATCAAACTTCAGTGGTAAACTCAACAATGAACATCGTTAAACAAGGTCTAACTGCAGCAAAATTTAAGTTTGATAGTCTTCAATCAACAATAAATGAATTAGTTAAAGATGAAGAATTACACAACGAAGAACTGTACCAACTTAGGCTTGCTAATATGTTCAATATGGGTTTCATGCAACTATCACTCATAGCAAATAATTTACAAAAAACGCAAGCATGTATCTTGGATACATTAGTCGACACTCATCATGGAAAAATCAACCCGTTACTGTTAACCCCGCTACAACTCGAAGTCGAAATACAAAAAATCAAACCGCATATGCCTGATTCGTTAATGTTACCAGCACCTGAAAATGACTTGTTAGAATTTTATAAGTGAACAACACGATGCTAATTCTAGAAACTTGTAGTTCTGTACTAGCAATAGACACAAGCCGAAGACATTACTTTCCAATATCATCAGATCAACTTAACTCATGTAACGTCATCAAGAAGGATGTATTCATATGCTATAATATTCAACTGGAATACAATTTCGGCGCAGATAGATGCTCATGTGAAGTAAACTTATTTAACAACGTCACTATTCCAACTTGCAACCTAAGAAGACTGCCGGCAAACATAACGTGGTCACCACTAAAGCACAACCAATGGATATATTCATCATCATCAACCACACGAGCAACAGCAGTTTGTGGGAAGGAAATTATAACTCTACATTTAGAAGGCTCTGGAATATTAACTATGGACCCAGAATGTATCATTAAGCATGATTTTATTCATATAACCGGACAACAATCAATATCAACAGTGACTGGGCATCCTACACGAGTCTTGCAAACATCTCAGAGCTTTCATATAACCTTGCAAAGAGTGAACACATCAACAGAACCAATGACTCATTGATGATAGACCAGATTTCAGTGCAACTTAATAAAATGAGGGGCTTGCAACAAAAGTTAGAAGCATTACACACTTCAAGTTTTCAACATCATTCAACTTCAAAACCCAGTAGTACAGTTGCATATTCTGCCTTAATCGTCAGCGTAATATCCATACTACTGATTTCAGCTATAACGGTAATACGCAGAAGATCCAGTACCGCTGCAATAACAGAAATGGCGCAATCACCTAATTGTTCGACTCCGCCACCAAACAACAGGACAACACCCACACCACATCCACGGCAAAACTTCACAATTCAAGTCTAAATCTAATTGACCATTCGTCAATGCCGGGGAGAATGTTAAGTTACTTTTATTTTATTGTTAATATAATTTGATTTTGTCACTATGTTCATAAAATCTGCAATGCATGCATAATTTTTATTTAAGTTAAATGAACTTTATTATGAAAACAAAAAACTACAATGCATGCATTATTTTTAGTTAAGTTAATTGAACTTTATTATGAAAACAAAACTACAATGCATGCATTATTTTTAGTTAAGTTAATTGAACTTTATTATGAAAACAAAAACTACAACGCATGCATTAATTTTTAGCAACTATTCAATATGCATTTTTATTTAGGTCAATTCATGTAAACTTTAATTTTATTAATTATGTCATTTTGTATAAAAGATGACCAATTTTTGCAATAAAGTGTATTGGGTTACAAGTCTTCATACACATCACGTCTCTTTATTTCGTACTAACAGTCTTTCAGTTCAAGTACTGGAAAGACAAAAGGAAAATAAAATAGTGATTAATTCTGACGCAACGTTTGAATTAAATTACACTAGAATTCCTTATCGGTTCAGTTTCATTTCGATATCTGTTATAGTTTCCGAGATATAGCGTATCGAATTTTTGATAATAATTGTCGATTTGTATGGGAGCTACCGCTTTTTTTGCCCCCACCCAAAAAAATTTTTCTTTAAGGTGTAGCCCTTTGCGTGCATTTACTTTTTGTAGAACATTTCATTTCGATATCTGTCATAGTTTCCGAGATATAGCGTATCGAATATTTTATAGTAATTGTCGATTTGTATGGGAGCTACCCCTTTTTTTGCCCCCACCCAAAAAATTTTTTCTCTAACGCGTAGCCCTTTGCGTGCAATTACTTTTTGTAGAACATTTCATTTCGATATCTGTTATAGTTTCCGAGATATAGCGTATCGAATATTTGATAATAATTGTCGATTTGTATGGGAGCTACCCCTTTTTTTGCCCCCACCGAAAAAATTTTTTCTTTAAGGCGTAGCCCTTTGCGTGCAATTACTTTTTGTAGAACATTTTATTTCGATATCTGTTATAGTTTCCGAGATATAGCGTATCGAATATTTGATAATAATTGTCGATTTGTATGGGAGCTACCCCTTTTTTTGCCCCCACCCAAAAAATTTTTTCTTTTAAGCGTAGCCCTTAGCGTGCAATTACTTTTTGTAGAACATTTCATTTCGATATCTCTTATAGTTTCCGAGATATAGCGTATCGAATATTTGATAATAATTGTCGATTTGTATGGGAGCTACCCCTTTTTTTTGCCCCCACCCAAAAAATTTTTTCTTTAGAGCGTAGCCCTTTGCGTGCAATTACTTTTTGTAGAACATTTAATTTCGATATCTGTCATAGTTTCCGAGATATAGCGTATCGAATATTTTATAGTAATTGTCGATTTGTATGGGAGCTACCTCTTTTTTGCCCCCACTCAAAAAAAAATTTCTTAAGAGCGTAGCCGTTATGGCCCAATTACTTTTTGTGGAACATTTCATTTCGATATCTGTTATAGTTTCCGAGATATAGCGTATCGAATTTTTGATAATAATTGTCGATTTGTATGGGAGCTACCGCTTTTTTTGCCCCCACCCAAAAACATTTTTCTTTAAGGTGTAGCCCTTTGCGTGCAATTACTTTTTGTAGAACATTTCATTTCGATATCTGTCATAGTTTCCGAGATATAGCGTATCGAATATTTTATAGTAATTGTCGATTTGTATGGGAGCTACCCCTTTTTTTGCCCCCACCCAAAAAATTTTTTCTTTAACGCGTAGCCCTTTGCGTGCAATTACTTTTTGTAGAACATTTCATTTCGATATCTGTTATAGTTTCCGAGATATAGCGTATCGAATATTTGATAATAATTGTCGATTTGTATGGGAGCTACCCCTTTTTTTGCCCCCACCCAAAAAATTTTTTCTTTAAGGTGTAGCCCTTTGCGTGCAATTACTTTTTGTAGAACATTTTATTTCGATATCTGTTATAGTTTCCGAGATATAGCGTATCGAATATTTGATAATAATTGTCGATTTGTATGGGAGCTACCCCTTTTTTTTGCCCCCACCCAAAAAATTTTTTCTTTAGAGCGTAGCCCTTTGCGTGCAATTACTTTTTGTAGAACATTTAATTTCGATATCTGTCATAGTTTCCGAGATATAGCGTATCGAATATTTTATAGTAATTGTCGATTTGTATGGGAGCTACCTCTTTTTTGCCCCCACTCAAAAAAAAATTTCTTTAGAGCGTAGCCCTTATGGCCCAATTACTTTTTGTGGAACATTTCATTTCGATATCTGTTATAGTTTCCGAGATATAGCGTATCGAATTTTTGATAATAATTGTCGATTTGTATGGGAGCTACCGCTTTTTTTGCCCCCACCCAAAAAAATTTTTCTTTAAGGTGTAGCCCTTTGCGTGCAATTACTTTTTGTAGAACATTTCATTTCGATATCTGTCATAGTTTCCGAGATATAGCGTATCGAATATTTTATAGTAATTGTCGATTTGTATGGGAGCTACCCCTTTTTTTGCCCCCACTCGAAAATTTTTTTCTTTAAAGCGTAGCTCTTAGCGTGCAATTACTTTTTGTGGAACATTTCATTTCGATATCTGTTATAGTTTCCGAGATATAGCGTATCGAATATTTGATAATAATTGTCGATTTGTATGGGAGCTACCCCTTTTTTTGCCCCCACCCAAAAAATTTTTTCTCTAAGGCGTAGCCCTTAGCGTGCAATTACTTTTTGTAGAACATTTCATTTCGATATCTATTATAGTTTCCGAGATATAGCGTATCGAATATTTGAAAATAATTGTCGATTTGTATGGGAGCTACCCCTTTTTTTGCCCCTACCCAAAAAATTTTTTCTCTAAGGCGTAGCCCTTAGCGTGCAATTACTTTTTGTAGAACATTTCATTTCGATATCTGTTATAGTTTCCGAGATATAGCGTATCGAATATTTGATAATAATTGTCGATTTGTATGGGAGCTACCCCTTTTTTTGCCCCCACCCAAAAAATTTTTACTCTAAGGCGTAGCCCTTAGCGTGCAATTACTTTTTGTAGAACATTTCATTTCGATATCTGTTATAGTTTCCGAGATATAGCGTATCGAATATTTGAAAATAATTGTCGATTTGTATGGGAGCTACCCCTTTTTTTGCCCCCACCCAAAAATTTTTTTCTCTAAAGCGTAGCCCTTAGCGTGCAATTACTTTTTGTAGAACATTTCATTTCGATATCTGTTATAGTTTCCGAGATATAGCGTATCGAATATTTGATAATAATTGTCGATTTGTATGGGAGCTACCCCTTTTTTTGCCCCCACCCAAAAAATTTTTACTCTAAGGCGTAGCCCTTAGCGTGCAATTACTTTTTGTAGAACATTTCATTTCGATATCTGTTATAGTTTCCGAGATATAGCGTATGGAATATTTGAAAATAATTGTCGATTTGTATGGGAGCTACCCCTTTTTTTGCCCCCACCCAAAAAATTTTTTCTCTAAAGAGTAGCCCTTAGCGTGCAATTACTTTTTGTAGAACATTTCATTTCGATATCTATTATAGTTTCCGAGATATAGCGTATCGAATATTTTATAATAATTGTCGATTTGTATGGGAGCTACCCCTTTTTTTGCCCCCACTCGAAAATTTTTTTCTTTAAAGCGTAGCTCTTAGCGTGCAATTACTTTTTGTGGAACATTTCATTTCGATATCTGTTATAGTTTCCGAGATATAGCGTATCGAATATTTGATAATAATTGTCGATTTGTATGGGAGCTACCCCTTTTTTTGCCCCCCCCCAAAAAATTTTTTCTTTAAGGCGTAGCCCTTAGCGTGCAATTACTTTTTGTAGAACATTTCATTTCGATATCTATTATAGTTTCCGAGATATAGCGTATCGAATATTTGAAAATAATTGTCGATTTGTATGGGAGCTACCCCTTTTTTTGCCCCTACCCAACAAATTTTTTCTCTAAGGCGTAGCCCTTAGCGTGCAATTACTTTTTGTAGAACATTTCATTTCGATATCTGTTATAGTTTCCGAGATATAGCGTATCGAATATTTGATAATAATTGTCGATTTGTATGGGAGCTACCCCTTTTTTTGCCCCCACCCAAAAAATTTTTACTTTAAGGCGTAGCCCTTAGCGTGCAATTACTTTTTGTAGAACATTTCATTTCGATATCTGTTATAGTTTCCGAGATATAGCGTATCGAATATTTGAAAATAATTGTCGATTTGTATGGGAGCTACCCCTTTTTTTGCCCCCACCCAAAAAATTTTTTCTCTAAAGCGTAGCCCTTAGCGTGCAATTACTTTTTGTAGAACATTTCATTTCGATATCTGTTATAGTTTCCGAGATATAGCGTATCGAATATTTGATAATAATTGTCGATTTGTATGGGAGCTACCACTTTTTTTGCCCCCACCCAAAAAATTTTTTCTTTAAAGCGTAGCCCTTAGCATGCAATTACTTTTTGTAGAACATTTTAATTCGATAGCTGTTATAGTTTACGAGATATAGCGCATAAAATATTTCACCAAATTTGTGCAATTGTAGAAAAAATACCCCTTCCCCTGGTCCTATCTGAAAAAAATTTTTCCATTATTAAGGTCCCTTCTTTAGGAGTATCCGTGCCAAGTTTTGTGGCAAGAGTGACTATACTTACTGAGATATATAGGGATATATGCACGGATTTTGTCCTAAAAAAAATGGGTTACTCTGGGTTTTCGCTTATATCTCGGTCAATAGTGAACCGATTTTATTGATTTTAAATAGCGATTGTCTCCAGGATATTTGTGATCGTTTGACACCATTAACTGGTCTGTATCTTTTTATTTGACTCCGGAAACTTGATTTCAACAGACGGACAGACGGACAGACGGACAGACGGACATCGCTAAATCGACTTCCCTATCTATAAGGATCCAGAATATATATACTTTATGGGGTCGCAAATGAATAATAAAGAAATTACAAACGGAATGACAAAGTGATATATACCCTATCACTATGTGAAGGGTATAATGAAACACAAACAAGTACTTTCATATAAATATAAAAATCAGCAATTTTTTTAGGAACTTCACTCGTAAATAGCCCTTAATAAATCTTAGTAAATCCCAGAAATGAACTTAACATATACGAATGTAAAATAAATAACTGATTGACTTATTTATACATTTTTCATGGTTCAATCTGATCAGAAATCCATATGAAAATTATTTTTTTTCAAATGAAGTGTGAGGCAGGATGTCAGATTTTTTAGTTTATATTTCTTAAGTTTTTCATTTATAAAGTTTGTTTTTTTATTTAGGTATTAGTTATCAGTCTTACATTAGAAAAACGGTAAAGATAAACACATAAGAAAGTAAGAAAGATCAAAATCTTTTTATATGTTGTTGAAATATAATAAGCAGGGCAACCGATAATATGCAAAATTAAGTTTTTTTCTGTTGTTATTTATCCGTTTCACAACTTTTGCAGAATTTTGTAATCGATGTGCTAGAGCTTATTTTGCATATAAGAGCATATTTTGGCATATATTTCCTCTAATTAAATATTTATTTTTAAACCCCATTTCTAAAGCATTTTGTGATTTTTTTAATTTTTAATATAAATTTTAACAAAAATTCATTCGAGTGTTCATGTCAGAACTTTCGCAAAATTTTGGTATTGATATGTTGGGGCATATTTTGCATATACCAGCATATTTTCGCATATTTTCCTTTAATAGTATATTTTTTTATATTACTTGCTTTTAAAGAATTTTTTTATAATTTAGAAAAAAATCTTTCGAGTGTTTATTGTTACTTTTTTCAACTTCTGTTTTTTTTTTATTTAATTATTTTTTATGAAGCGCAGCGCATTATGGTTTGTTTTGATTTTGCAAAAAATGGACACCTAATTATTTTAAAAACCTTTTAATTAACAGCATTTTGGCTTCACCTTCTTTAATTTTTTACCGGAATTTTATTTTAATCAATTAAATAATTTTAATGCTGCGTTTTTTGATTCTTTAGTCAAAGTTTCTATTTTATTTATCTTTAAAGCATAACTACATTTGTAATATTTTGCCTCATATTTAATGTGCACAAAACCCATTTTTAAAAGCATGTTTTTGGTTGCCCTGGTAATAAGCAAAATCTAGTGCTTTAATTGAAAGTTATAGGAACAGGCTAGTTTCTTTTTAAAAACAGTAGCACGGACATTTCTACGACTATGCTCACTTAAATAATAAGCAATTTTTAAAGTAAAAAAAAGCACCACATGTGTCAAAAAGTGACTAAATCTTCCTTTATTTTTTAAGGTTATAAATGGTCATGTCACTAGAACGATGGATGAAAGCTAGTACCGGACCCTACTCTCTAGCGAATCAATTGATAAGTAAAAGGTTTCCAGTGATGCCTTTTTTCGGATCATACTTTTATATTCCTAAAATTTTGACAGTAAGACAAAAAGGTAGTGCCAAACTTCCAATGTCAAAGAAAAATTGACTAGTTTAAGTTTAAAGGTATCTTAAAATGCAAACTAAGAAAAATGCTAGAGATTGAACACTCGATTATCAGCCTAAGAAACTAGAGAAAAACTAAAGAAATCAGAATTGCGTGCCCCGGAAGATCAGTGGTAAGTGAGCGAGCCTACCAGTCTGGAGGTTATGAGTTCAATTCCCACAAAAGACCTTGGTAAGTCTGCTTCATCAATTTTTTATTTCTTTCCTATCCTTCTCTAAATTTCTTCTTTTCTTCTATGTAAATCCTTTCTATCTGTCTCTCCAGATAACATAAAGAGACCGAATTATGCGGACTAAAGTAAGCTGTACTTTTTCCTTAAATGGCAGCCTATTTAATCTAACCTAACTTGAAGTAGATAGCTTTAAGACCTTCGAAACTTGCAACTATGGGGGATTTTGAAATTTTTTTTTTGATTATTTAAGAAGATACAAAAGACCTTCAACGAAAGCTTTAGTAGCAAATTTGGATGTCCTTATTACAATAAGCTTAAAAGCAAAAAACGACTATGGAAATCGCAAATAGAAGATTGGAAAAAACTATGCAAGTTATTAGACAATACAGACGACTCGGCTATACTTGCAAGAGTTTTCACTAAAAGCAGTCATATTCAAAATATATAAAATAAAGGATTTTACAAATCCTGGACCAAGTAACTTTGGATCATGATAAATACTTACTTCCCACTCTGCAAGGACATGGATACCTACCATTTCAGCCTTCCCAATACTTTTAACATAGAGTGAATACAATGCGTAGCCCCATACCCTCATTGTTTGCAGTTTGAAGACATATATTCACGTATAACCTCTACACTCCTTTCTCTATGCATCGCAGTAGTGCTTCTAGAGGTTGTCCCAGATGTCGTACCTGGTTAAAATGCAACTACACACGGAGCAGGATCTTTCATCGCGATTTCAGGTTAAACCATTATTATCACATCGCTCTACAAAAGGCTTCACTCTAGTCACGCCAAAATCCACGTTTTAGGCGCTTTTGATATCCATTGTACCAGAATTAAGCTTTCGTCAGGCATTGTAGGCACTGTTTGCCAACCTTCCATAGCCAAAGCTCCTTGAAGTTTTGATAGCATTAAACACCAGCCCTCGACATCAATGCCTTGGCCTCATGGTGCAGCACGTGGAAAAACAATCACGGAAAAAATTCAAATGTACATTGTTAAAGAAAGAAAATCCTCACGGGCTGTCCACACTTACTCAAGGCAAACACATCCTCAACAATAGAATCTTAAGATAATCATAGGGGTCATAGATGGCAAAAAAAAAAACGGTGGCAGAAAATGTAAGTGTAAATTTTGCTCAGTTGATAGTCGACAGAAAAATATTTTTCTTAGCAACAGCTTTTTTTATTCATTTATGAGCACGCCACGTGTTGGCGCATTAACAATGAAACCAGTTTCATGAACTTTTTTTTACATAAAATCCAGCACTCAGGAGATGACCCTTATACATGCATTGCATTATGTTGGTATCAGAAAAATTGGTAAGGGAAAGCAGCATAGGGGGAGTAGTGTATATGAATATTTGATTTAAATGTCTTGATATTAACTGTAGGAGAAAAGACATTCTTAGGAAGTTTATTTCACGTACAAATCGTGCGACTAAAGAACGTAGTGCGATTTACTGGTTAGTCGATCGCAAATGGGTGTGCTTTTCTTGAGAGACGAGTATCACCCGAAAATCCCGGGTTTTAGGAAAAGGTTCCCTAATTTCTGCAGATCACATTCCATTGTAGTATCAAGAGAATAATGAAACACAACCCACATTGCGACAATGTTCAAGTGAATCAAAGCGGTTGAATACCCCGAAGTCACACATAGATACCTTAGCCTGTTCCCTTACGCAGTCAAGTAGCTCAAAAATAGGCTTCGGAACAACTGACCATACAAATAGGCTTCGGAACAACTGACCATACATTAAGGTTATATTCCATTTTCAGTCGGATATAGGTGGTATAAATGGTGAAATGATCAGATGGCGTAAAATAATTTCTATATCGTTTAAAAAAACCAAGACACTTGGAGTTTTCTTTCGATACAAGAAAAACGTGTTCCGTCTAACGGATATCGCACTGGGTTTTTATGCCAAGAACATCAAGAGTTTCTGTCTTCCCAACATTTATACCATCCATTAGTACAGAGGATTTAGCATGCTCTACTGTGCGTTAATGTGTCAGAAGACAACATTGGGTCTTACGGGCATTAAAAACGACCATATTTGCATGACCCCAATCAGAGATTTGCTTAAAATCACGGTTAAGTGCTTCAGTCATATTCTGCCTATAGCTTCAATCTCCAAAAAACTAAGCATGTAGTCAAATGGGTATGAATGGTGTATGCTGCTGTCGTCTGCAAAGAATAAATTACTTCTTATTTTATTTTTTTTCCCTCACAAACATATTCCTAAAATATTTTTGCCCCCTATATCCATCACCTAAGGGGGTATAGAAAAATTACAAAAATTATGTAAAAACGGCCATAACTTCCCTAGAATCGGCCTTAGGGAAATAAATTGTACGGCCGGCCTCCATTAAATTTACCTCCCAAGCATATTCCTGGAATATACCTTTCCCCTACATCCATCACTTTAGGAGGTTGCCATAATAAATTTAGAGAAATTAAGTGTACGATTGACCCCCATAAAATTTGCCCCAAACATAATCCTAGAACAACCTTACACCATATCTCCACAGCGTAAGAAAAAAAACAAGGTAAAGAGGTCTACAACTTCCCCGGACTCGCCTGTAGAGGAATAAAATACATTGCAGACTCCCATTAGTTTTCCCTCCCAAAACATTTTCCTAGTATATATGTATATACCCCCTTCCACCATCTCTCAAAGGGGCTTTCATACAAAGTTTGGTATAAATGTAAGAAACCCCTCCCCCCTACAGCTTCCGGGGTGCCTGTGGATAAGTCAAATGTAGGACTGATCCCAACCCATTTAACATTGCAAAGATTTTCTTAGAACATACTTACCCTTGAAAAATTTGGGTAAAAACCCCACAACCTCCCTAGTCACCCTTAGAAATATTTGAAAAAAAATTGGATAAAAATAAAAAAGTTTGGGCCTTCGAAAGCCCAATGTGAAGAGTATATAAGATTCGGCACAGCGAAATATAGCGCATTAAGAAAGATAAGAGATATAGTAGGAGAAAGTTAGCCATAAACTTGCGTATACTGGGCACTGTTGATCATTTTCTGCGATTGAATTTCGTACGACATTTTCATGCATATTGCGACCAATTGTCTTTGCTGTGGAAAAAATTTATAATAAATACCAACATTAATCAAGCGCTAATCGATTTATTTCGTTCAGCGGAGCTAATATGCTGAATTTTG
>CAUZWR010000050.1:77500-112500 GCA_963583895.1 Melanophora roralis | reverse complement strand
AAGCTTAACAATTTAAAAAATTGAATCCTTGTTGGCTGGGTGGATAGAGCGTACGCTTTGCAATCAAATGGCCCATGCTTTGAGTCATTGTTGAGACCAGTAGTCTATACATAAAAATATAAACATATAAAAGAAACAAAAAAATATATTATTTTTTTATATAATAATCAATTAATATTTTTATTTATTTGTATTAAATTTTAGATTTGTTTGTATTTTGTGGAAATCGGTTTATATATATTTTTTGAATTAAATTTTTTTTTATAATTTTTAATTGAGGTTGTTAATTGAATATGCGAATTTCTTGATAGGTTGTAATTTAAACATTTTTTTAGTCAAATCAACAAGTTTTTTAATTAAAAATGATTTTTATTTTTTTCTGTGTACAAGTTGGTCTGCCTTCAAACACCATGCTTCATTACACCTTTCGCTGCATTAAATTAATTAATCTTTATCTTAATTTTTGCTACAATAAATCAAATAATTTATTTTTGCCTTGAAACCCTTAACTTAACCGCCAATAATTTTTTAACTTTTCGAAAATTCTCTTCGCCCATATTTTATGTTCCAGCATTTTTATCAGCCATGGAAAAAGTTTTGTCTTCTTTCCTTGTTTGCACATAAGTAAACATAAGAAAGAAAAACAAAGAAAAAAATTTTCAATTGCTTAAATAAGCTTTTCATTTTTATCTTAGACATTTTTAAGAATTAAAGTTGCAACCGGATATCAGTTTCAACTATCTCTTAGTAGCCTTCATGGCAGGCAAACAGTCAGGCATCCAACTTCAACTTCAACAACCTGCTGTGTTTGCCAAAACCAAAAATGAAAAAAAATCTTTGTTTATAAGACTGCAAACTTAAACTTTTTAAATAAATTTATCCCCACTTAGACAAAAAAGAAGAAGAAGAAAACATTTTTTTGGGCGAATAGAAAAGGAAAAACTTTTTACAAAATAACGTTAACGCTGGAGTTTTGATTCCTTTTTTTAAACAGTTTTTGTTTTAAAAATTTTCTGTTATTTGGTGGTAAAGCGTAAGTATAAAGTTTTTAGTTACACAGTATTTAATATTTTAAATTAGCAGTTAAAATAAGAATCTGCGGTGTTTGTTTTCAATTTTCTGATGTTTTTCTTCTTCTTTTTTCTTTAGAGACTTATAACTGTAATATTAATTAAAAAGGAAATTAAATAATAGTTTCAAATATTAATCTGAAAACAATAGAGTTTTGTATATTTGCATCACGACATATGTTTGAAAAATGTACATTTAGGATAACATTAGATTGTAAAAGAATCGTTAATGTTCAGCCGATTGATGGACATTTGGCTGCGTGGCCAAATTGTTGAACAAAAGGTCAATTTAAATATTTTATCTTTTTTATTTGTACAACTTTTTTTTGATCGAAAATTTATCTTGTAGTTTTTTTTATTGTAAAATATATCTATTCTATTGCAAATGCACAAACATGGGATATAAATCAGTGAACTGCATGAAATTTTTCCAATAAAGCTCTTTTGGCTTTACTCTAGGTTTAATTGATGGGCTGTAGTTTAGCTTGGACTCTATGCAACCCTAAAGCCCTTATGACACTTGCTTTTTTTTGCATTTTTTAAACTTTGAAGAACAGTACCTACTTATAATATAGGAAAATTACACTAAGTGTGAAGAGTTAAGCTAGTTAAAAAAAAATACCAAAACGTCAAAAGCTCCCCAAATGCAATTGATAAAAAAGCAGAAGCTGTCAAAAAAAATGTAAAAATTTTTAACTTAAACTTGACGTTTTAAGATAAAAACTCTAAACATGTTGTCAATTTTATCAGTTTATAGTTAAAAAAGCGATTTTTCGCGCGTTTATTAAATTTTATTTCAGATTTTCCGCTCTGCAACAACATATTAAGTGGGCAACATTATTTCGTTTGTTTACTTTTTATCATAATACATATATATTTTGTTCTATCTAACATTTGCTATTTCTTTCTTTCAATCCAAAAGCAATCAATTAAGAAAGAAGCAAGTGTCATAAGGGCTTTACAGATATTAAGGACGAGTTTTTTGCTCCATCTTAAAGCGATTGCCTTTTGATTTTATAATCTAGTGTCCTTATCATCACATACACATCCTGGCTTTCTTAACTCACTCAAATAATAAAAATCTCTGCCTGAAACGGATTTGTACCGCGGAAAAAGTCCACACACACAGGGTTCGATGACACAGTGAATGAAAAAACAAAACAAATAAGAGCGCTATATTCGGCTCTGCCAAACCTTATATACCCTTAACAACCTGTAGAGGATTTTTCGTAGTTTTTTAAAACTTTGTATTGCAACCCCATTAGGGGGTGGAAATAGACTATGTTCTTGAAAAATGAGGAGGGGTTAGTCCTTCATTTGACCTATCCACGTGCACTCTGGAAGCTGTGGGAGGGTGATTAATAGAATTTTCCAAACTTTGAATATGGGAGCCCCCTAGGCGATGGAGATAGAGTTTAAGTATGTCCTTGTAATATTTTGGGGAGAGAAAACTAATATGGGTCTATGATATATTTTATTCCTCTAAGGAAGACTTCGGGGAAGTTGTTTGGGTTTTTACCCTTATTTTATTTTATTTTGTATGACAACTCTGTTAGGAGCTAGAGATAGGGGGTAATTTGTTTCCAAAAAATGTTTAGGAAGAAAAACTAATTGGGGTCGATCTTACATTTGACCTCGGTGGGAGCACTCTGGAAGCTGTGGGAGCGATTTCAAAATAATAAAAAAAAAACAATTAAACTTTATATGGCAACCCTGTTAGGAGGCGGAGATAGGGTATAAGTATGTTCCAAAAAAATGTTTTTGAGGAAAAACTAATAGGAGTCGGTTTTACACTGCACACGTGTACGGGCACCTTCACGGCAGCTATAGAAGTTTAATGTAGAAATTTTAAAGAAATAAAAATACGTTGTCTTGGGTTTTGGCTCATATCTCGGTCAGTTTTCAAGCGAGTTTTTCAACAAAAATTTTTTCGCAGAAATCTCTGATAGTGTGATATTACTTATGGGTCTATGCAACATCGGGTGGCTTTAAAAAAATTTGATTTCAACCATAGCACGGACAGATGAACATAGCTAAATTGACTTCCCTTTCTATGAGGACCAAGAAAATATATACTTTATGGGGTTGCAGATGGATTTTAAAGAAATTACAAATGGAATGACAAACTTATATAAGTATACCCTTATCACTAATGTGAAGGGCATAACAAAGGGTTAATTTTTCTATGGAAAAAGCAATGATTGGTTGTGCTCTACTGCAGCTCTATAAGAGAGATATATACTCTGCTGTGAGGGTAAGTATAATCGAGGTCTCGGTTAATATAATTTTGTCCTATGCTTAGAATTTATATCGTAAGGACTAAAGGTTTATTTCAGATTTCTGAGAAAGCGATTGTAGACTTCTAGCAGGGATACAAACAAGTAATTGTTGGGCCAATTACTAGCCAGACAATTCCTGCAGCTGCCGTGAAGTTTTGTTTTTGAAATTATTTCTTTCAAAGTCTAAAGGAAAATTTTTTTTCACTTAACAAAGAGATCTCAAAGGGTCCATGTGGGGTCTCCAGGGCTAGCCAGCTGAACCAAACCTAATCCAGGGTATGAAGCTGATCTCAAAAGCGTTTTATTTTTGCAGAATATTTACTTATGATGTTGAACAGATCTGGTTAAATCTTCCTTAGGCCTTAACGATTTTACTGCTTCTATTGTTTGGTTGTGGTTTAAAGCTTAGATACCAACATGTCATCTTCTTAGGCATTGGTTGAATTTGTTGACAAAGCTAAGTTTCCTTACATTTTTTGTGCAATAGAGAATATATCTGATCCCATACTTAAAGTTTACCTGATTTTGTATACTCCAGTTGACCTTTAGCGCAGAGAGGTCATATTAATGAGATTACAAAGATTTTCCGTCATTCAATTTTATTGATTATTTTGCAGCTCATTATCTTCTGTGATATGGTGTACTCCATTATATTTTCTTGACTTCGAAGGTTTTACTGCTTTCAAGAAATCCTAACTAACTAGTAATGTCCTGCAGAAAATGGCAATACGAAAAACAGCAACAAAAAAAATTAATCAACAAAAAACAATGAAAAGATACATATTATGTAATTTATTACTTTAATAAATTCTAAAAACGTATTTGAAAACTAAATACAAATTTTTCAACAGTTTAAACTGACATTTATCATTGCCTTGTTAACTAACACAAGTGCAATTGTTTTACATTCTACTTATATTGGTTTAAGTGAGTGTCACATTGTGCATGTATGTGTTTGTAAAATGCCAAAGTTACTATTTTGCTGCAGCAATAAGCCGAGGGGTAACTATAGAAAGCATAGAAAGTTCTTTGAAATTCTATATTTGTACTTTAAATGGACGAACGTTTAAAAAAGGGTGTGTTGTTGGTGCGAGCGTAAAGGAGCGGAAAAGATAAAGTAATATTTTGAACATGATGACGTAAACGTGACCTTAATTAATTACGTGCATTTAATTGCAAAAATTATTGTAAATATTCCTTAAAGAAAAAAACCACAACAACAAAAAAATTATTTGTCTGGAAAACAAATTAATTTAAAAACAAAGAAATAAAGCAAAAATAAAACAAGTAAAAGCGCTATATTTCGCTGTGCCGAATCGTATATACCCTTCACATTGGGCTTTCGAAACCCAAAACGTTTTAAAAATAAATTTTTTAAATATTTATAGTTTTAAATGGGGGTCGGTGTCATATTTTAAGCATCTGAGGGTGACTAGGGAAGTTGTTAGGTTTTATTATTTATTATTTATTATTTTAATTTTTTTCAGGGTAAGTATGTTCTAAGAAAATATTTGCAAGGAAAAATGAGTTCGGGTGTGTCCTACATTTAACTTATTCACGGGCACCCTGGAAGCTGTAGGGGGAAATTTTACAATTATACCAAATTTTGTATGGGAGCCCCCCTAAGCGATGTAGAAAGGGGGTAAGTATATTCTAGGAATATGTTTGGGAGGGAAACTAATGGGAGGCTTTTCCCTATTTTTTTCAAATTTTGTATGGCAACCCCCTTAGGGCGTGGAGATATGGGGTAAATTTGTTCTAGGAATAAGTTTGGAGGGAAAATTAATGAGGGTCGATCGTACATTTGATTTCTCTAAGGGCGACTCTGGCGAAGTTATGGGCGTTTTTACATAATTTTTGTAAATTTATTATAGCAACCTCCTTAAGTGATGGATATAGGGGGTAAGTATATTTCCGGAAAATCCTTGGGAGTAAATTTTATGGAGGTCGGCCGTACACTTTATTTCTCTTAGGCCGATTTAAGGGAAGTTATGGCCGTTTTAACATAATTTTTGTAATTTTTCTTGATTGGATGATGGATTTAGGGGGTAAATGTTTTAGGAAAATTTTTGTGAGGGACAATTTATTTGGGGTCTGTGATACATCTTATTTTTTTAGTACCGGCTCCGGAGAAGTTAAAGAAGCTTCTGACATTTTTTTTTAAATTTTGTATGGCCACCCCATTAGGGGCTGGAAATAGGGAATAAGTATGTTGCACAAAAATGTTTGAAAGAAAAAATTAGTTGGGGTCGGTGTTACATTTGACCTTGGCTGGAGCACCTTGCAAGCTGTGGGAGCAATTAAAAAAAAATTGAAAATAATTAAACTTTGTATGGCAGTCCTGCTAGGGAGTGGTAAAAGGGTGTAAGTATGTTCCGCAAAAATGTTCGTGGGGAAAATTAATGGAATTCGGTCTTACATCGCATATTAAACGGGGCGACTCCGAGGCAGTTTTAGAGGTTTTTATGTAAAAATTTTAGGAAAATATACCGAAGTAGTCTTGGTTTTTGGCTTATATTTTGGGAAATTATTAAACCATTTGCCTGCAGATATTTCTAAAAGTTTGACACTAACTACGGGTCTACTTATCTGACATCCGGGAGCTTAAAAAAGTTGGTTTCAACCATAACACGGACGGACGGCCTAACGGACAGACGGACATCGCTAAATCGAATTCCCTATCTTCAAGGACCAAGAAAATATGTTCCATGAGAACCTTTTGGTATAGTGAGGAAAAAGGCATTTTTTTAACCACTTTTGATTTGTGAGTCATTACACCCGGTTGCAGTGCAACCGTACACAGAGCAAAAACTCTTTCTACAATTTGGGCTTTAACCGAAGCCACATCGTTGCTTTACAAACAAACCTTATCGTAGTCAAATAAGCATTTAAATTCATGATGCTTTTGACACCCATGTTACCAGAAATAAAACCCTTAATCACCTAACCAGTTGACTAAGTCAGTAAAACTTATAACAGCTCAGTGACTTATCGTAGCCGAATCCACTCTAAGCTTCAATAGACAACAACAAATTAAGACAGCGCGAGTGCCAACCTTCAGGTTGGCCTAACTGACAGTTGTCATATCGTACCACCACAAATGTCCAAAATCCCCCCTGACGCTTTGGAAAAACTCCATATTAATAAAAATGGAACTTTTTGATCCCTGACTGACACGAAGTCTGGCCATATTTAAATTTACTTACACAAAAACACGATAATTCTGAAAAATTCTGAATTCACTTAAACATAATTAAGATAAGCCACCTTTTTTGCTTTTAGTATTTGTTAATTCGACAATATAACCCAGAAATACTTCAACCAGACATCCGGAGCTATGTTACCGAGCCCAGCGCAAAGTGAACTGACATTTTTTTCTGCAGCTCTTCATTCAAACCAAAATGGCCTCACCCATTCACAATGGGCCTGAGGGCCTTCGAGTGGAGGCGTCGAGTTGAACTCACCACTACCCTTTGTAACCTAAAGGTAGATACTATAAAATGGTGACTGATACCCGCGTACAGCGGCTTAAAATCATTTTTTATCAGCTAAAGATTCAAATTTTTTCACTGTGGACTTAAAAGTTTTTAGTGTCATTCGATGGCAAGAATGCCCGAACTAAGGTATTAAAAAACGGGATCAAAGTTTTGGTAACTATTTTATTTATAATATTTTGTAGACAAAATTTGCTAAACTCTTTCAATTGCTTCATTTTAATAATAATTATTAGGCTACCAGCGCTTTCGAGCACAAAAAAATTCTTATAAACGGCATACTTATGAGAAAAATAATTCAAACTTTTATTAAATTCCTTTTTAAATACTTTGAAGCCTTATCACTAGACTTATAAGGATGAGGATTACGACTTTAAAAGAAACGTCTAACAAAGTACGGTAAATAATAAGGAAGAAGTAGAAATGGACTAGTTAAGCATCTTATCATCAACAAAGCTTTTTTCCTCTTCCAAAGTGCCACTAATACTTACGGTTCTTAAGAGTTCTTAAAGTAACTTTAAGTTTTTACGTATAAGTTTGTTAGTTACAATAATATTTGGCTTGTATTTCTGTATGTCTGTTTGTAAGTAAGTAGAATTATAAAGAGAAAATGAGTAAAAATTGTTGTTGCGGAACAATGAACAACTAAGAAGTAAATAGCAAGAAAATTGCATAGAAAATGCAACTAAACGAAATGCAATTAATGTGCACTCAAATATTATTACAAACAACTGCAAGTACAAACAATTGTAACTACAAACAATTGTTACTACAAACAATTATATATATACTCATAATACATGGACAAGTATTAATTCTCTCCCTGCTTTCTGGTAAACACATTTACCTATATACAGGGTGTCCGCCGTTAAGGTATCCCATTTTGTTATACCGCCATTTTGGTAAACATTAGTCTTGATATTTGATATTTGGAAACCGTGAAATAGAGACGTGGCAAATAAATTATAGAAAAATATTCTAAACCAACATTTTTTAATCGTTAAAACATTTTATTAAAATCAATCATTGATTACTCTGACAATAAGAAAGTTACGTGAAATTTTTGACAGAAACAACGTGCCAACAAGACACACTATTAGTCGTGTAGTGAATGATTTCGAAGAAAGAGGGGCTGTAACTGATAGGCCCAACCATGAACCACAATGTACTGGAAGATCTGTTGAAAACATTACTGTTGCTGCTCAAGAGAGTGTTTAAAATAATCCACCAACCTCAACTCGACGTCATGCTCAGGAGCTTTGTTTCAAAAAAAAACTTTGGCACACAATTTTGCACAAGGATTTGCATTTGTTTTTATTTAAGATTCAGTTGACACAGAAGCTTCTTCCAGGAGGACATTTACGGTGCCGTACATATGCGAATAAGATGTCAAAGCTCGCCCATGACAACTCCGATTTTCATGAAAAAATCATAATCAGTGACCAGGCAGATTATCATTTGAATGAAAATGTGAATATACAGAATAATCGGTTTTGGGAAATGCAAAATCTTCAAATTATTCATCAGTCACCTTTGCATTCATAAAAAGTGACAGTCTGGTGTACAATTCGGTCAAGAGTTATCACTGGACCTTACTTTTTCGAAACTGAAAACGGCGCAACGGTAACTGTCAACGAGGAGCAATAGCCTGATATGGTTGAAAACTTTAATGCCACAACTGTATGCTTTGGGGTAAGTTAACATGTGGTATCAAAAAGATGGTGCTACATCGCATGCTGCCAGGATTACAATGGAATTACTGCGAGATATCTTTCTATAACATGTTATTTAAAGAAATGGTGATGCTGATTGGCCTCCACGGTCGTTTGATTTGACTGCTTCGAACTTATTTTTGTGGGAAAATCTTAGAAGAAAGGTTTATACAAACAAACCAGAAACGCTGAAACAACTCAAATAATATATTCGTGATGAAACTTATGAAATACCGTTTTAAATATGTGAGAATGTAATGAAAAATGTCCTCAAAAGGACTCGCATTTGTAAGGCTAACAGAGGCGGATATTTACCTGGTATTGTATTTAATACATATGTAGTTACTGACCGTAAATAAAACATATAACAATATAAGATCCATTCTCTTTAATTTAATCAAAAATTATAAGCAAACAAAGTAGAATACCTTGCCGGCGGACACCCTGTATATTGCAAGAAATTAAGAAACTAGACGCAAATAAGGAAGTCGTACGACAATAAAAGTACAGTTAAGACTTTGTTTAGTCAATTGTGTTGGAAAACAAATTATTTTATTTTTGAAAAAATGCCTTAATGATTATTTTATGTTATTTAAAAAATATAAAAAAACATATTTTGTGAGCACTACCCAGAGAGCAGCTATCTTACTATGGTCCAACAGCTAAGAGAAACTATGATTTTTGCCAACGTCCTTAAATTGATTTGGCTTGCTTGAAAATCCAATTTAATTTCTTAGTTTTTATTTGCATTGTGGATAATCAAATTGAACATCATCGACAAAGAAACTTTTTCCCAATGCCATATGAGGAAGACCACTTCTACTATTTTTGCCCATTTACCCAACATTTAATCATATAACATGAGCCCAGCACACGCATTCACAACATTGTGAAAAATTTTATTTTATTATTACTGATCACGTAAACGGTTTGATATTAAAATATTTTAAGGCATTAAAAATCAATATTACAAAATTTTGAAACAAAAAAAAATTTCTTATGCAACCTTGTCACTTTAAGTAAAAAAGAATAGAAATACTTGCAGGTAAATTGATTCATGCAGGTAGAAACCAAAACTTTTTCTTCCAAAATTTAATTTGTATTTAGTTTTTTTTTTCAAAAACTACAATGACAACCATCTATCAGTCATTCATTTATTTACTGGTAAATTTTGTAAAAAAATTCAAGGACTCAAATAAAACAAAGTGTTTATATGAACGTCAACGATGTTTAAATTTAAACTCGAGTATATATGCGTATAAACAAAAAGAAGGGATAGTTGGGCCTTCGTAAAGGCCTTCGTATAAAATATTTTGTCGAAAATAATACTCTCTCCATTTGTGAAAGCAAAAGGTTGTGTAAGGAAGCCCGCTAGAAGGTGAAGATTGGGGGTAAGAATGTCCTAGGCAAATGTTTGCAAAATAAAATGAGTTGGGGTCAGTCCTACATTTGGCCTATACACGGGCACCCTGGTAGACGCAAAAGAGGATTTATTAGAATTTTACCAATTTTTGTATGGGGGCCTTCTTAGACGTTGTTTTAGCAATATTGGTTTTTAAAATTTTGTATGGCAGCCCCCTAAGGGTAAGTATGTTAAAGGAATATATTTGGGAAGGCAAACTAATGAGTGTCGGTGGTTCACTTTATTTCTGTAAGGCCGACCCTTACGAAGTTATGGGCGTTTTTACACAATATTTGTAAATTTCATATTGCAACCTTCTTTTGTGATAGAGATAGGGGGTAAGTATATTCTAGGAACATATTTGGGAGGGAAAACAATTGGGGGTCGGTCTACTCTGGGAAAGTTATGGGCGTTTTTACATCACTTTTAGAAATTTTGTATGGCAGCCCCCTTGGATGATGGAAATAAAAGTAAAAATGTTTTAGAAATATGTTAAGGAGGGGAAACTGGTCGTAGACTTTATTTCTCTTAACCCGATTGTGGGGAAGTTACGGGCATGCTTACATCATTTTTGTAAATTTTGTATGGCAACCCCCTTAAGTGATGGAGGGGGGGGGGGGAGGGTAAGTAAATTCTACGGATATGGTTGCGATTAAGAACGGATGGGGTCGGTCTTAGACTTTATTTTTCTAAGGCCGCCCCTGCAGATAATATGGGCGTTTTTACATAATTTTTGTTAATTTTGTTTGGCAACCTGCTAAGGTGATGGGAATGGCGGTGTTAAAAATTTTTTTAAATATGTTTGGGAGGGAAAAACAATGATATATTTTATTCCTCTAGGGGCGACTCCGGAGAAGTTGCAGGAGTAGTTACTCAATTTTTTTTTTAATTTTGTAGTTAGGAGCTGTAGATGGGGGGTAACTATGTTCCACAAAAATGTTTATGAGGAAAAATTAATTGGGGTCGATCTTACATTTTACCTATGTAGAATCACCCTGGAAGCTGTGAAAGCGATTAAAAAAAATAAAAATAAACCTTGTATGGAAGCCCTGTTAGAGGGCGGGGATACGGTGTAAGTATGCTCCATAAAAATGCTTGTAGGGAAAAGTTTGTAGCAGACGGACAGACGGGCAGACGGACATCGCTAAATCGACTTCCCTATATATAAGGATCCAGAATATATATACTTTATGGGGTCGCAGATGGATAATAAAAAAATTACTTTTGTGAAGATTTTTTTAATTTACTGAAAATTTAAAAAAAAGTTAAACTTAACTTAGACTTTAAAATGAAGGCCTTTTAGAGCTTGAATTACAAGGGCCTGCTGACTTTCACCCCTGTGTAAGTATGCATAAACTCAAAATAGTAACGTGTATATGTACATGCATATTGATATGTCTGTTTAAATGCCTTCATGTATATGTGTGTTAAGGGAAACATATTATTTTGTTCATTGAATATTTACATAGTTTTGCCAACAAATCAAATTTTCAAATATATTTTTTCACTTTTTTCCATGAAGCTTTTAGTTATTTTTTTGTTTTTAACCAAATGTAAAACAATTTTGTCATGAAATGCAATTGAATACATTTTTTTATTATGTTCTGTCATGTGGTAGTATTAAATAGTTTTTGTGATAGTGAATACAAATGAACATTTTTTTTTGAGATAAAAAACTAAAACAAATTTTTAAACTGAAAAAATTTACTTACTGAGAATAAATATGTAGATTTTATGAAATAAAAAAATTTCAGATGATTAAAGCCCAAGTTAACGAATAAATTGCGATCAAAATTAGTTCTGGTCCAACTTGTTTAATTGATATAGAATGTAGTAAAATTTAAATTGCCTTTAAGAAAAACCTTAAAGTTATTAAATTACAAGGATATTGGAGCTTTGCGATTAACATGCACCGAAAGAACTATTTTTAATTTTTTCCAAAAACCATTTTAATTTAAAAAAGCTTTACATATTATAATATGCATTTCCTTAATTTATTTCATTTAAAAAATGCTTAGTAAAAATAAAACTATTTGAAAAAAGTTTTATTTTAATGTGAAAATGAAAAATTATATGAAAATGTGTACAAAAACAAAGCAACAATAAAATCTTATTTATTTTTCGCAAAAACTATCTATAAAACAGTTGTTAAAAAACAACAAAACAATAATGAAAAATGAATATAAGCCGGAAGCAAGTCGCGTATTATAATTATGGCGAATTTCGTTTTATCATACTGAGTTACTGTTACATAAACACCCTCTCCCTTTCATTACTGGCAAAGACTCTTACATTCATTTTGTTAATGAGTAAAATACAATGCAAACGTATGAGTTATTTATGATACAAAGAAGTTGTGAATAAATATGCAAGGACTGAGTTCAGTTAAATTATGTATAGTTGAATATAACGAATATTTTCTTAAAAATTAAAAAGCGTAGTTGTAAGTACATTGTTAAGTTTATATTATTTTTTTAAATACTTTTTTTAATTACCGCAGTTTATCGAGTGCTATGCTTTGTAAATCAATCAAACGATTTCACCATTCAATAATATTTTTACATTTTACTTAAGCATTTTATATTTCAGGATAAGAGAACAAAAACAAATATTAGTCATCAAAAATCACTTTATTGTTTTTAAAAATATTCCCAATGAAGACCTATACACTTTTGCATGCGTTCGAGCCAATGGTCGAAGCACTTTTACGATTCTGATTGAGGTATCTCCAAAACATGCATTCTGAATACAGCAACCGCTTCTTCAGGTGTCGAAAAACATTGACCTCTAAATTTGTTTTTTACGAACTGGATGAAAAGAAGTCGTTCGGTGCCGGGTGAGGACTATATGGCGGATGACTCATCAAATCGGTGTTTTGGGTGCTTTAAAATGCAGTTTTTTGAACCGATGTGTGAGAGCTCGCATTGTCGTAATAAAGAGTGATCCATCTTCGGCAATTGGTTTTCCTGATTTCTTGGAAGACAGCTGGCAAAAAAATGGCTATCTACCACTCAGAATTGACTATTATGCGTTGTTCTAGTATAACGGTTGCGATATGTCCAGTTTTTCCAAAAAAAAACTGGCGTCCATTTGCTTAGAAGTGCTTCGTGCGCGAACAACTTTGATTGGATTCGGCTCATCTTGAAACACCCATACAGTCAACTGCTGTTTACTTTCGGGCTCATACGCGTAAATCCGCAATTTATTACCTGTCACGATATCATAGATGTATTTCGTAGCACCGCGATCGTATTTTCTGAGCATTTCTTTCGACCAATCAGCACGAGCCTCTTTTTGAGGGATTGACAAATTGTGTGGGATCCAAAGCGAACAAATGTTTTTGACAGTCAAATGTTTATGCAATATTGAACGTATGCTCGTCCCACTAATGCCTAAGGCTGTCTCAATCGCACGATAGGTCACATGACGATCTTGCAATATCAGTTCACGCACAGCATCAAGGGTTTTCGGAACAACAACTAATTTTGGACGACCTTCACAAAATTCTTCTTGGAGTGAACTACGACCACGATTGAATTCACTATACCATCGATAAATACTGGTCCGTGATGGAGCTTCATCGCCAAAAGAATAATTAAGTTGTAAAAAAAAATCGCACAAAAATGTTCACTATTAAATTTCATTTTTGGGTCGAGTTGAATCTTTTAAGTTACTGTAAACAACACAAACAGCGCTCGTATGTCAAAACGTTTTTAGTACGTATAACCTAGAAAATGTCAAACTTAACGATAGAGCTGTCAGTTGTCAGATTGCAACACTAGTATTACCAAATCCCGAAACATAAAAGGCAACCCTTGTATTTACCTAAAACGTAATAACTTGATAAAACAAGATCAATAACCATTTTAAAAATAAAACTGCTAGAACAAGAACGAAAAAAATTGTCCAAATTTATTCAAGGCTAAGCATCCTTAAAGTTTAATAGCTTAAAGAGTACTTGAAATCAGTCCTTGAACAATTATTCATATTTGTGAATGTACATGTTTATTAGAATGTATGTTATATGTTGATACAGTAACAAATAGTTTAATGTGAAAACTTAAATAAATAATGTTTCTTGTGTTACTTATGCCCGGCATCCACGGGTTTCATAAAAATTTCAAAGACTTTAAACGAAAAAAATTGAATTTGACGGAAATATCTGTCATACTTATATATTGCGAAGGAGATTGATCAGAATTTTATTTTCTAAGTGT
Organism: Melanophora roralis; assembly: GCA_963583895.1. Lineage (NCBI taxonomy): Eukaryota > Metazoa > Arthropoda > Insecta > Diptera > Rhinophoridae > Melanophora > Melanophora roralis. The sequence continues at coordinate 98,326 of CAUZWR010000050.1, read as the reverse complement.
TAATATTAAACTGAGACAATTCTTTAAGGGGCAAAGACGGGCTATCTTCTCCCAACTGTATAATTTAGCCTTTGCTTTTGACTATTGGAAATGTCTAATTTTAAACTTTTTATTTCCCTCTCATTTATAGACATCACAAAGGGATTAAATCAATGAATCCAAATGGGCTGTATATCGCTTGTCTGTTATTTCAATAGCTGCTGTGAGGATTTGTTCTTATTTCTTATATCAAAACTGTTAACTACTTTATATTTATAAAATTTCAATCTGAATATTTAAATTAAAATGTAGCTTTTGATTCAAAAGTTTAAATTTTAAAATTTTGGTTTTGATTTATATGTTCAAATATATTACAAATTTTAGTTTTCAAATCTACACACGTAGCTAAAGTTAAACCAAAAACAACCACCATTAAAACAATTTTCTACATAATAATTTTTAATATTATAAAATAAAAATTGAGCGTTTAATAAGAATTCCTTGGGAGATTTTCGCACAATTCTTGTTAATTGGAAAGACTATCTACCTTCAATAGGAGTTACGCCACATCTAAAGAGAAATTTCGCGAAGAAACTGCACCAAACCCCTAAAAATCCTTAATTAAATACGCTTTTACACACAAGTTGGTGATTGACAGGAGCGTGTGGGGGAAATCCCCACCAATAACAGTTGATCTTCATTTGGCATTTCTCCACCAGTTCAACAAGTTAGTTGTTAGAGAATCAATTACCAGCATCTTCCATATACATTTCTATTCTCAACCCAGACTCTCTGCATTAGCTTAAACAAGACCAAACCGAACAACTTTCCTTAAATTACATTGAATTATCCCGGATGTTAACATTTTCTTAAAATAATTTAACTTAATAATTTTAACTTTAACTTTACCTGACAAGCTAGGCTGGGATTAAAGAATGTAGCAGCCCTTCGATGAATATAGAGCTTTGACTGTTCGTTACACTGCCTGTTAAACCTAACCTTCTTAATACTTTCTCCTTTATGTCTTTAAAAATTGACCGGTACAACTTTAACATAAAGATATTGGAATAATATACCCTATTTAAAGGTAGAGCCGAAAATGGTTGCAAACCGTTTCAAATATAAATTAAAACTAAATGATTCATTATTAATTTTTATATCCTTCACATAGTGATAAGGGTATATATCAGTTTGTCATTCCGTTTGTAATTTATTTATTATCCATTTGGGACCCCATAGAGGATATATATTCTAGATCCTTATAGATAGGAAAGCCGATTTAGCGATGTCCGTCTGCCCGTGTTATGGTTGAAATCACCTTTCTGAAGCCCCCCGATGTCGCATAGACCCGTAAGTGGTATCAAACTGTCAGAGATAGTCGCGAAAAAAATCAATATTGAAATTCAGCAAATTCGCCCGATAAATGAACGAGATATAAGCAAAAAACCAAGACTTACTCCTTTTTTTGAGTCTACAACAACAACAAAGAACATACCTAAGTAAGTAATAATAAAAAAAAACACAAAAAAAAAAACAATAGAATCAGTCATGTTGATGTTATTGATCCACACCCAAAACGAAAATTTTATTTGAATTAGTATTCGTACATATAACAGGGTTGCCATACAAAGCTTAATTTAAACATTTTTAAAATCGCTCCTACGGCTTCCAGGGTTCTCCTACAAAGGTAAAATGTAAGACCGACTTAAATTATTTTATCAATCCAAACATTTTTGTGGAACATACTTAACCTCTATCTCCAGCTCCTAACATGGTTGCCATACAAAATTTTAAAAAATAAGGTAAAAACAGCTACAACTTTCCCGGAGTCGCCCCTAGAGGAAAAAACTGTATCAAAGACCCCCATTAGTTTTTCCTCCTGAATGTATTTCTAGCGTAAACTTACCCCCTTTCTCCACGCCCAAAGTGGGTTGCCATACAAAAATTATGTAAAAATGCCCACAACTTCTTCAGAGTCGGCCTTAGAGCAATTAAGTGTACAACCGACCCCCATTAGTTTCTTCTCCCAAACATATTTCTAGAACATACTTACCCTTTATCTCCGCGCCCAAAGGGGATTGCCATATAAAATTTACAAAAATGATGTAAAAATGTCCACAACTCCTTCAGAGTCGGCCTTAGAGCAATTAAGTGTACGACCGACCCCCTGCCAAACATATTTCTAGAACATACTTACCCCCTATCTCCACGCCCAAAGGGGGTTGCCATACAAAATTTGAAAAAAATTAGGATAAAAGTCCCTAAAACTTCCTCGTAGTCACCCGTGGAGCGTCAGAAAGTGACATCGACCCCTATTTAAAATTAAAAAATAATTCATAAGTAAAAGAATTAAAAATTAAAAAAAATTTTGGGATTTCGAAAGGTCAATGTGAAGGGTATATAAGATTCGGCACAGCCGAATATAGCGCTCTTACTTGTTTTTAATTAAAATACTATTTAATTAATTTTTAAAATTAATAAATATGTAAAATTCTCTTGCTTGGTAAGAAATAATTTCTTAAGCCTATTCGGAAGTATGAGCTTCAAAATAAAGAATACAAACGAATAAACATACTTTTATACATGTTCTCTACACAAATATCTGGATTAAACAAAAACAAATTAACACAAACAAGTACATGTGTACACTTCAGTAGATGTGTAAATTTATAATTGTAAGTGTTCAGATATGAAAATTATTTAAGTTTATTTTATAGCAACTGCATATTTTTGCAAGTTTGAGTGTTTGTGTGCTGTTACAAAATTGTTTTCGTATTTTGTTTCTGTATTTAGCTCGAGGATATTTTGCAACCCGACCATATAAAAACAAAAATGCCAAAAAACAAAATACTTGGTACAAAAAAGTAGAACTGACAAAGATATAAGGCTACATGTGGTCTTACTGACACCATCGCTAATACATACACACACATACAAACAACAACTACAATTGGTATAGTAAACATCATACAAGTTGCTGTTATACAGGATACACTTATTCCAATTTAATATTGCGGGTAGATGATGCACTGAGAGAAATATATGTATTTAAGTTTGTATTATTAAACGGTAAAGAAGTTTATTTAATTTACATAAATTTAAGACAAAAATTTAATTATATTGTAATTGAAACTTTTTTTCTTATGCAGTAATTCATTTTAAGTTAAATTAATAATTTTCTATTCTTTTAGGATGTTTGTTGAAATCTTTTTCAAGTGTATGAAAATTGCTGTCGCTACTCCTTGTCTGATCTTTTTTAACCAACGTTGACTCAGTGCTTACTTATTGTTATCAGCATCAATTTATGTATTTGTCTTGTTATACAGTCGCCTTTCCCAATGTTCCTTTTCATTGTGTTAAACAAATTTTGAATGCGTGCAAGTGCATGTATGTGTCATACACTTGTATAAAACCATAATTTGTATATTGAATATGATGATGGTGTTGCTGCTGTTGCTGATGGTGGCGATGATTACTATTGTTACGTGTAAGCTTTAAATAACCCACTGAGAGCAATTGTCTATAAACGCCAAACAGACAAGACGCTCTTAGGTGGTCAGAGTAGCAGAAAATCAAAGCCACGTTTTTGCAAGGGATGTTGGTTTCTATAGAATATAAAGTATTTCCATTATTATTTAAGCTTAATTAATAGGATTTCAAACATGGAACAAAGCAAACCTAATTTGTAAGTGTTTGTAATTTTATTAACAAAAAAATAATGATTTATTTTGCAAGGAAGGGGATGTAAGTGTGCAAGAAAAATGAAAAGAAAGTATAAATATTAATTTAAATTATGGTTTTCTGAATACTAAAAGCCTTTGAAGAGAAGAAACATTATTCTGCGTTTTCATATGATGTCTGTAAAGCTTTCGACAAGTATTCTATGAAAGCCTTTCAACAAAACAAAGCAAAACTTGCAAGTGAATCCTTAAAACTTTTCTTAAATGTAAAAAATTTTGGAGACTACTTAAGTTACCCCTAACTAAAATTTCTAAATGCAGCAGGTATAACAAAAAACAGTTAAACCCCACGACCACATTTGCAAATGATGCTGCTTTCCTTAATACCCATGACTAGGCATTAATTTAATTTTGGAATCATCTTATCCAAGCTGAGAAAGAAGAAAAGATAAAGAGAATAAATAAGACTGAACTTTTACTTTATGTAGAAGATCATGTGCCTCAATTCTTACTCATAACCAGATGGTGCCTGAACTCTCTGAGGTGAAATATTTGGGCGTTCACCTGGACCGTTGTCTCACACCAAAACAATATAAAGATATAATGTTGGCCCAAAAAAAATTGTTGGCAGCTCAAATCCAGAAGAAACTCTAAGCTTCCAGTCAGTTGCAAATTTCTGCTTGGTTGGGTAAGGGAAGGTATGGTAAGTTTAGGTTAAGATGAACTGGCTGGCCTTGAAGACCCCATATTGACCCTCTGGGCATCTAATATGACAAGATAACAAAAACGGTTGCCCGGTGACTCGAGTAAAACTATTTCGATAAAATAAGCTCAAAGGTACTTCTTGATTCCTTACAAAATTCGAAATGTCTAGTATTGCTCTTAAGATTCAAAAAGAGATAAGGTCTTCAAAAATTTGCGTGAGAGTGCGCGAGCATTAGACAGTGACCCAGAATATATGTAAAAGACTTTCTCATCATGGCTGGCCTAGCATTAAATTCCGTCTATATATTATCTGATATTAGTTCCACTAATAGTCTCTAATTGCTGTTTAATAACGATAAAAGGCAAAGTGAGGATCCCTGGTCATATTATCCTTACATAAGCCGGGACACTCAACATGCCGGAGTATTCAACCCTCGTTGCTCTAATACTTAGAGTAGAGGCTGTTTTGAAGAACTGAATTTGAGTACGTTCTGATTTTTTCAGAGAAAAATGTGCCTCTTGCCTCTATCATAAAACTCTCTTCCATCAAAAAAGTATTTCGGTAGTAAATATGCAATTATCTTACACCACACAGCTTACTTATGGATGCTTTGCTTGATTAGACAAGTTAAGAGCAGCTAAGCTCTGCCCCGGTAGACTAGTGGGTAAAAGCAGAAGTCTACTACTCCGCAGGTAGCGGGTTTAATTCTAATTTTTCTCTTCACTTAACTACTGGTATCACAAAGAGATCTTACCTAAGCTGGGGTTTCCGTGGCTGCCTTGATTACCGTGGCTGCCTTGATTTTAGTCCAGGAAAACAGGATAATATTCGTGGCTTATTTGGATACCAGATTCTTTTTTCTGAAAAATACTGCAGCCTTTGGAATATTGGTAGTGCTTTCTGGTACCCAATTCATGACAGAAGACGGCAGTCTTGAACCCCTCTGTCACACTCCTGACTTACTGAAACTTTCGTTAGGGAATTGTTGGTTCTCTTATCCAAATAAAGGCCCACCAACCAGCCATAGCTCTTCCTAGTTGTGTTTGGCCAAGGAGTTTAACTAAGTGTAAGGCTGCTAGGTTTTGCGTCCCCCAATCATCTTGTTATGATCCTACGGCATCAGAGTTCTGTTGACCCTAATTAGGTCTCAGTTCCCCTTTCATCAGCCTCTGAGACTAAATTTATTATTGCCATGCATTGGTTTTGCACTTTTTTAATCTCCATAGACTCTCTAAGTACCTGTGGTTATCTTTCTTCTTAAGTACATCTAAATTTATCAGTTCTCCATAAAAAAAGATAAGTCTTGCCACTGCAGTGTAGATTCAATGTGTAGGACTAGGCGTAAGACACTATGTACTAACCAGCGTCTTCCAGCATGCGTAAAGCGCAATGTTTGCCTTCTTGACCCTTTTCTCCACATTGAACATTCTCAAGAATGTATTCCTGAGTATCATTCCAAGGGCTCTTGCAAATCTCTTCAGTATCGAAATACTTTAATATTTCCAGGTGTGATACATCTACCAAACTTACTCTTTCTGAACAAAGAAACTAGATCCATTTTCTCGGAGTTCACACTCAAGCCAACCTTCCTCGCCCATTAACTTATCTTGCCTAAGTTATAGAGCTAATTAATATCAAATATTGCAAAACTACAGTCATCTTCATCCACATATACGATTCTAACAGGGACTACGCCCTTAAGTCCTGTGAGAAGTTTTTTGATCATAAAAGGTGTGAAAGTACTCCTGCCTGGAGAGTTGCTTCTAAAAGCTACCCTTACACATATAACCCTGCACTCCAAAAAAGTAGAAAATCGGTTTAAAGAAGATTCAGGAAATTTCGTAAACACCCGAGTCATATTATTGAATGTGCCTACAATGGCAAGGAAAGCCTCTATTGTATACTCAGAATAGTAAAGGACTTTTCAAATCAGCAAGATGACTAAGCGACTTGCCGCCTTCACCAAGTTCTCTTTTGTAAAGATGAGTTAACAATTAATAATTAACAAAAATGCAACCAGGTGTCATATAATCCATGATGTGTGAGCAAAGAAACCTTTGCAAAGTCTTTAAAATGAATGACGAGAGACAAATGTCCCAATAATATTCTGGGCATATATTATTGGTTTCCTACTTGTACTCTAATAATATTTAAACCAACTAAGGAACATTTTGGTCATTGTTGAGAAAGACCCAGAAAATTTTCTTACCGCTCGAGTGTTTTGCTAAAATCAGTCAATTGCCAAACTAAATCTTCCCTGGGAGTACAGGGTGTCCGCCGGCAAGATATACTACTTTGTTTGTTTATATTTTGAATTAATGAAAGAGAATGGATTTTATATTGATAAATGTTTTACTTAATGTCGAAAATTATGTATGAAAGACAATATCAGATAAATGTTCGCCTCTGTTAGCCTCACAAATGCGAGCCCTTTTAAGCACATTTTTCATTACATGGTCACACATTTCACGAAGTATTTCATAATTATCATCCCAAATATTTTGCTCGAACTGCACCAGAGTTTCTGGTTTGTTTTCATTAAACTTGCTTTTCAGATATCCCCACAGAAATAAGTCCGAAGCAAACAAATCAGGCAACCATAAAGGCAAAAAAACATCACCATTTCTCAAAATAACTAGTTGTTGAAAAAGGCTCCGCAGTAATTCCTTTGTAATCCTGGCTGTAACCGATGCATGCAGTTGTGGCATTAAAAAATTTTTAACTATATCACGAAATCGCTCCCCATTGACAGCTACCGTTACACCGTTTTCAGTTTCAAAAAAGTAAGGTCCAATGACTTCTCCTGACAAAATTGCATACCAGACTGTCACTTTTAATGGATTCATAGAACCGATTATTCTGTTTATTCACATGTCTTTTCCCTCCTTTGTTTTTTTTGCAATAAAAATAGGAGGAAGTCTTGGCTTTTGGCTTATATCTTGATCAGTTATAGGGAGGTTTTGCTGAATTTCTGACAGATTGATACCACTTACGGGTCTATGTGACATTGGGGGGCTTTACAAGGTTGACTTTAACCATAATGTCCCTATAGAGCCTTAGGCGTGCCCTGATTATCAACGTAGGTTGCCACGTCCCCTCTCCCATTCGATTCCCTTACATATAAGTACTTTTATACTCAAAAAACTTGTTGGCATTAAGATTTTAAAAATCTAAACATTTTTGAAATTCCCTTTGAAACAGTTTAATAAAACCAACAAAACTTTTAAATCACTTTATTTTAACAATTTCTCTAACTAACTTTAAAGTTTATTTCAAATATTTTAAATGCAAATTTTCACTTTTCTTTTTTTTTTTTTTTGAACAAACCAAATTGCAATATGTATGTGAAAAATTGTAACAAATCTAATTACAAAACATCAAGGCTTTGCTGAAAAGCTCACCCTCACTTTGCCTCTTTAACAATAGAAATACATTGGGAATTTTGTAGCAAAAAAAATTTACAATTTCTTTACTTTTTGTTGGCATTTTGCTATTAAGAAATTAAATCAACATACTCGTCGTATATAAATAAAATATTCAGAATATTCACCATACTAACAATTTGTTTATATAACAAACCAACCAACATTGTGTAATGTTTATAAAAAAATAAATTCTAACACACACACACATACATACAACCAAACACGTTTACAATATGCCACATGACAAACCATTGTCGTATTAAATGCATTGTTGGCAAAATGTTGCAAAAACAGAACAACAGAGTAATACAAATTCACACACAAGCCCTACTCGTACGTATGTTGTCTCCTTCAAAAAATATTTATTCGTTTAGTGCAAAATTAAGAAAATGAAAAAAAAACTGAAAAAAATGAGGAAAACAAAAGTGCAATGGAAAAAAATATAAATAAAATAAGAATAGAAAATCTTATTTTAAAATTCCTACCGAATTTGTGTTCATTGTTTTTTTAATATAATTTTAAACAAAAGGGTGTTTTATTTCATGAACAAATATTTTTTTTAAAAATTGTAATAAAATTAAATTCGAAAAAAATGGAAAAATCATAAAATTTGTTACGTATTTTGATGTTCCTTACGGGAAAGAGAATTGGTCTAAGACTATTGAGGTGACCGGTTTCTTATGGTAGAAACTGGTTTTAGTTCTGGTACTTTATATGAAGGAAACAATGTCATTGGAGGGGGAAATTAGCTCAAAGCTAGTACCTCAGAACGTGTTACAGGCCAATCCTTTGTAAAGAGCTTTTGCATTAATTGTTTGAGATCTTGTTCAAGCAACTTTGTTTGTATGTGTATGTGCATGTATGTATGTATAAACATATGTATGTATATGTGCAGATACCAGTATTTCTACTTTTCCCTTAACTTTTTTAGCAATTTTTACCCAATTACTTGATGTGTGACTTTTAAACCGATCAAGACCAACAACTTGTGTCCAATTCATATTTTGGACCTGTTACAGGACGAGTACGCCAACCAATTGCCACACATTTTCCGCAGGGTTATTTTGTGTACTATTGGATTGGAGAGCTTGGCATTTTCGGTGTGCTGTAGTTCGATTCAGTAACTTTTAACTATTCAACAATCGTCATATTTATCGACAGAAATTATTGTTTGCTGTTACGGTTAAGTGATTCACTAAGACGTTTTTAACGATAGTGGACAAGTTGTTTTTTGTTTGTATTTTATTAGTTGTAAAATAAATTTTAAGAAAGCGAAAATCATAAATATAGTAAAAATAATGTATAATATACAAAATAACCTTTTGTCGATACAACTAACAACACAAAAATTATTGCCGTTAAATTAACAATTATAACGATTTTTAAAATTGCTAAAAAGTTTTGCTGTTTACTTAACAATAACAGCTGACTTTTACGGAAGTGAATATCGTTAAAAACTTTACTGAATCGCAAAATCGGTCTATTTATTGTTAACTTATTTTAACGATACGAATATCGTAAAAATAAGTTACTGAATCGCACTACTGGTGTGACTTCCGGTTGTCATTAATCTGGCTACAGACTCCGAATATAGTATCTTATAGACAGGTAAAAACTAGTTTTTACTTTGTGGAGAACAAGAAACTATTTTATATACAGGGTGCTTGACAAATTTATATTTTTAAATACAATTATTTCAAAAAGTGATAAGTACTGCGGAGGGAGGGAGGTCGCGTTGGAATTATCGACCGCGCAGATTTGTCAGTCAGAGACTTTTTTTAAAAGTAATGAATCTTACTTATATGCTCGTCGAAAATTTTGTTCAAAGTTTGGTATTTGGCAAATACGTGATGGACCGAGTGAAAATAGAATTCGTTGGTAGGTGCAGAGTTTCCACGCAACTGCTTTGGCCATGAATATCCCAGGACTCTCGAAAACATTGAGCTGGTTGAAGGAAGTTTAAGTGAAAGTCCACAACTTTTAAGACGGAAATTAGCAGCCTCACTGGGACATCCAAAAGCGGTTATTTATAAAATTTTAAAAAGTAAGAATTTTTACCCTTTTAAAATTTTAATAGTTCAAAAACTGAAAGAAAGTGACTTTGATTTACGCAAAAATTTTTGTGAAAAGATGTTGGATTATTTTCGCACTGTGAATCCCATTTTTCGGAGCGACGAGGTTAATTTTTACTTAAACGGTCCAAGAACCCGAAACCATCAATTGAACCATCAAAAACCCTTGCCTTGCCCTAGGGTAACTATTTGGTGTACCTTATTCCCACATGAGATAATTGGGCCATTTTTTTTTCAAAAATTCTCAAGGCCAGGCGACGAATGTCAGCAATGAAAATTATCGACTCATGATTACGGAATTCTTTTTGCCAAACCTGCGAGCTAATCCAGTGAACTTTTTAGATACGTGGTTTCAACAGGATGGTGAAACTGCACACAACGCCAAAGCTTTGATGAATTTGCTGCGGGAGACTTTCTCCAAAAAACTAATCAGTCACTTTGGGGACATCCCAAGGGAGCTACCTCCAACAAATGGTTTATAATGTTTATCACCAATTTCTTGTGGCTTTTAAATAAAATATTCGTCGAGAAATCATCCCAACTGGACCAAGTTTACTGCAGCATATGGCGAAGAGCACAAGGCTTCGTTTTGAACAGTGTGTTCAATTCCATGGAAGGCATCTGGATGACGTACTCTTTAAAAATAAAAATAAGTTCCACATTTCCATTCTGCCGTTTAATGATCTTAATTAAACTTTAAGTCAATTAATACGTTTTAGATATAATTTTGAAGCTATAAATATTATATCAGATACCCTGTATTTGGCAGTTTTACGGACTTTGTAAGATAAAAGGTCTAAAATTATGAAATTACTTAGTTTAACTCACAACTTGAATATGAATAAAGCTAGAATATTCACAGAGCTAGCACAACGAATTGTATGATTTGAAATTTTAGGTTGGATGTTTTCTAACGTTTAAAAACCTAAAAGGCGTTTGCGTTAAAGAGATTTACTAAGTTTTATTTTTTTGTATATGTCTATGAATTATCTTTGTTTGGAAATTCGTAGACACACCAAGGGAAAATTTTCCCTTTACAGACGTATCTCTTTATTGTCACTTGAGAGCTATCAGTGTTTGAGATAATAATCCTGAGACGCTTAAAAGTTTTGTTTTGCCAACATTAGTTTTTACATAGTTTTACATAATTGTTACATAATCCTTAAGGGGGTTGTAAACAGATATGATGAACTAAATTTTCACATCCGTTTTAAAACCAATTTTAACGTACGGAAGAGTCGTATGTTGGAGGGCCTTGGAAAGGGTCGATGTAATGAAGCTCTTTTAAAAGATGTAGAAATATGCTGTACTATGCACTACAAGGATCAGGAATAGTACACTGCAAGTTCTCTCTGGATATTATTCTGGTTTTTCTTTCTAATGGGAATTGGCTGGAATGGCGAAAAAAGTTTCCTCAGGCTAATTAAAATATATGTATATGCTTAAGGCAGTGCCAGTTGAATAGGCCAGATTTTTATGAAGGTTCGGCGGTGGTCGACTTCCAGGCCTTTAAGCTTGAGGCGAAAAAAAGAGAGGGGAGAGAAATTTGACTCTGAGTTATTAAATTGGGTGCTTAAGAAACACGGCAATGTGAGATATATGAAAGGTAAATGGGATAGCTATTCTCCGGAATTTAACAATTTTTCGGGGATAAAGAGGGGACAGAGACCGTGAAACCCCTTGTCTGCCACTGCCTGGGCCGCAGATTAACTGACGGAGGTAGAAAGGAGGCGTATCTAAGATAGACTTGGTAAGATCTTTGGCTGCGTATTGGGAAACATCGTAGGATTCTTAGAAGGATCTATAGTTGGATAAATAAAGAATATAAGCGCGTGATTTGCGCGAACACTGACTTCTTTTGACAGTTTTCTGACGCCGTTCTTGCTTTCTCTTTTTATTGTTTTATCCTCAAATTTGTTATTTTCCTCATGGTTCCTTTTTGAACTTTTTTGAGGGGCCTTTCAACCTCAGGCGTCTATGTGAAGTGGGTTAAAAAGCAATCATCATAACCCTACACAACCTTTATAAACTTGCAATATAGAAGGCACATGGAAACTGTAATAATTAAAAGAGACAAATAAAGTCCCAATGATCCAGGTAATCAAACATTACATAATGACCACATGTAATGCCAGAGTTTGTAAAAAGCTCACTATTATCCAATAGTGCTCAAGAGCACATCCTTGCCTGAAATCCTTTAATATGTTATCTTTCCTTCTTTTTTATAAATCGTAGTTGATGTCACACCTTAGCCATTTATGTTACTCTCACAGAACTTCACGGAACTGCCTTTTTTTCTGTGTAAAATCTCTATAGCTTAGATGACAGAAACCTTTTCGAAAATATGAATATAAGAAATGAATAAGAAAGTATCGCTTGAATCCGCTCTTTACAGAGTCCATCTGTAAAAAAAACCATTTAAAGCACTTCACAGCAAGATATTAATTTTATTCGGTTTTAACACTTCTCTCTTATCACATTTTACTAAACGATTATTGCAAAACTTTTGCCATTTATGAGGACAAGAAAAAGTAATTTTGTCTAGTGTATTTGTTATTATAAAATAGTTAATTTGATTTACTACAATCTAAGGTTGATTTGGCGGGTGAGTGTCCAAAAGTAATACACCCTTTACGCATACAAATTTATTTATATGAAATTTTAAAAGTAAAAATGCAAACCTTTCGTAAGGGTGTACATGTGATATGTGTGTATATATGTACATGTGTAACCACATATATATTGTTGCAATTCTTACGTAAATTTTTAGCATAGAATTCTTAAGAGGACTATTTCAGTATTTTTGCCTTTTTGCCTTCTTGTTAAGTTTTATATTCTTTTTTTGCCTTCTTCTGTTGGTTATATTTTGGGCATGTTTTCTAAGGCACAACAATTGCAATAATTTTGTTACAAAATATAGTTAAGCCATTTGAGGTTTTTGTCAAATAGTTTTGTTGTTGTTGCTCTTGTTTTTACTGAAATAAGCCAAAAACTTTACTTAAGTAATTTCTTTGTTTCTAAAGAAATCTTTAGGAAAAAAAAATTATTTTAGATTTTGCCTTATTTCCTTAAAAACAAAAGAACAAAAAAAAAAAAATTAATGTAAAAATAAAAAGTTTTGCCAGAAAAAAACTTGTAAAAGTGTACAATAATGGCAAGTTTGTGTGTTTTAAACTTAAAGTGAAGAGTGTTGAGTTAATTTATAGGTTTTCAAAAGGTGTTAGCGATAGTTGTTCTTTCGACACACAAAACTGAAGAAAATTAAACAAATTATTGTTTTGTTGGCATATGTTAGGCATAATTTAAGGATAAAAAAATTAATTTTGTCTCTTTTATTTATTTTATTTTTTTGACATTTATTCAACATACAATAATTGTATCGGTTAGGGACCCAAAAAGTAATAAATGTATATTCAGGATTTTTTTTTCAAAAAGAAATATTTCAAATAAGTTCAAAGGAAATAAACGTAACAAAATGGAAAAGCACAGAAAATTATTAGAAGAATAAAATTTAATATAGGGTTAAACTGTCTGGTCTCGAAAATGCTGCAAATATCATTTGGGTCGTTAGTGTTGCCAGAAAATCAACAAGTTATTCTGAATGGCCTTATTGTGTATAATTAACAATGTATGTAGTAGAAAGGAGACTTTGGCCATAACTTTGGCCAGGGTATGTTCCAATATCTGCCTCCTTAGGGAATTTTTAGTCAAAAATGTAAGGCTAACATACATTGCTATAATTTAACAGCAGGTGGATCAGGGTTGCCCTCCCTTTGATTTTAAAGCCGAGTTTTTGTACGCAGTACGGAGTATTGGAAAATATTATCATGCAGTTAATAGTTCTTTAGGTATAAATGATCCTTAATAATGCTGGGCTAGATTCTCTTTTAATATAATTTGGGCAGCTCCTTAAGGATTAAGGTAGCCATTGTCACAAGGTACCTTAGATATTTTAGTAAGGTAAGGGCGAGTTTAGAGAGATTTACTCAGATATTTTGCGGCTGCTTAGAGTCCTGTTTCGTGTAACAGATGGTCTGTTCGATGGTGAGGTCTTCGTAAGAATATGTGGTGACTGTGGTTATCCCCAAGTGGGGAAACTTTTAACAAAAGTTGTATACTCTAAGGTTTGCAAAGAAAATGTCTTTTGGTATCGATGAAGTTTGGTTTGAGCTGAAGGTGTTAATGAAGACTTTAAAGTGAATAGGAAAATCATTTCAGTTATAATCCGTATGACCTATAGGGAAACCCAACAAAATAGCAGCAAGTAATAAAATAAGTCGACTTGATATTTCCAAAACATGAAAAAACTTAGTTTTTGACCTACTGGAGTTTGACTTAATTGGTGATTCATGATCGTAATGGAAAATGTGGTGATGGTAGAGTTATAAGTGAAATAAAAGCTGGACAAATTTTAGAGCAAAGTATGAGTTAAGGGTAAAAAGTGTGTGCAATGAAGTGAACGGGTTCTAATAAGAAAATGTTATTACTTTATTTAAGAGTTTAAAATAATTGTAGTCATTTGCCTTATACATGCTTAAATTATGGCATGTCGATGCTAATTTGTTTTGTAAACCTATGACGTAATCAAAACTGGAAGACAAAACCAGGCTTAGATAGCCGAGTTCCTAAGCTAGGTGTTTGCTACGGCTTAGTACTATGCTATTAAGGAGAATGGCTTCTTAAATAGTCTTACAAGCCATCTGGGACCCCAAGTTTTAGCATGAATGAACTCAGTGGTAAGACCACGATTACATATTGAATTCTGGGCAAGTGTTAATGTAAATGAATAACGTATACATATGTATGTATGCATATATGTACATATATATATATAAAAATAAAAAATGGAACACAAATAGGGGAATGTAACATAAAAACCTTACATAATTTAAAAAAATTATTTTATAGTTTCAAGGTTTTCGCGGACCTCCATGAGAGCCATGGACGTTTAGTATGCTCAACAGTATTTTTATAATCTGACACACGACATAACTTGCAGTCATCTTCTTTATTTCTTTCTCCCACAAGGTTTTCATATTATACTTTTGCTATTAGACAGAATTACTTCACATAATTCTGTTGCTTAGTACTTGCATATGCAAATGTACTATTTATTTAAGAAGTTCGACAGCCCTCCAACTCCTCTCCACATCTCTGTGTTTACGATTCCAGCACTGGTCCTCAAACTCACAGTTTGTTAGTGGATTCTTTGCTTGCCTGTATCATTGAGGTCAAGAAGTCACTTTATGAGATTATTTTATTTGCCGCTGGAATATAGATAAACATGTTCAGCTAAGAATTGTCTGTTTAGGAAGACAGGGCGGGATCAGCAGCTATTTTAGCTGCTTAAGTCTCTGCCTCAAAGATGTCGCAATGATTAAAAATTTTTGTTACATTTTAATACTAAGTTTTTCAAAGAAGAATGAAGCTTGGACCCCCTTTTGTCATGAACCCACCCGTAAAAATTTATGTAGGAATGTGGTACATAACTAAGATCCTCCAAAACAAGAAAGTTTCATATTTCCAACCAATAACAAAGTGATGGAAATGAAGCACATCACCGTTATCTTTATTAGGGGCACAAAGAGGAAATCAGTGTTGTTTTTATTAAAATTACAAATGTTTTATATCAGTACCAATTAAGTTGGCTTAACATGGTAATACAAAGTATTTAAATTTTGTATAATCAAAATATTATGAAATTCTGTCCGTGTTAAAAAAAGAGAATACAAATCTGTTCTAAGTATATTTCATGTTTACACGGATGAGGTTGGTAAAATCAAAATCGGGTGTTTCTTGCTAGTTTCCTTTTGGGGTAACGCCATATGGTCAAGGTTCTACAATACTAACAAAAACAACATGAAAAAATTCTGCTTTGATTTCGATTGTTTGTGTATTATTTCATTAAGTGTATCCACCTTCATTAGATGCTGTAAGTGCTGCCAATCTTTCACACCTCTGATGTAATGAGAATAAAAAAGTTTCTAAAATGGTTTAGAAAATAAACTCTCTTTTAGGACTTGTTAAAGTATAAAAAAAAGTTTAGTTTTTTTTAACTATAAATCAAATTTGTCATATATATTCAACCAACTGTTGCTTACTTTTTCTTTTCAGCATAAAAATTAAAAAAACCAAACAATAGCATTAGCATTACACACACCATTAGAAAAAAACTTCAAGCCCAACACACTGTTACAAATTCATCTATTCAGTTGATAAATAGAGCAACAATAATAACAACAAACAACTATGTGACAAAAGGCAACATAATTTTTTGTTTTCTCACATTATTGCAAAAATTTTAAGTGAAAATAAAAATGGATTTTAAAATACCTTTTTGTTTGTAAAACAAAGAACATTATAATATAAACGTTTTAACTTTTAGACAATTTGTGACACATATACATGTAACATAAGTGTTTACACATATGTGTAGGCACTTTTATTTAATAAAACTTTATGCAAATTTTTTTGCTGTAAAAAATGTTTTTTTAAATTAAAATACTTTTGAAAAATGTAGTACGAGTATGTATTTCAATTTGTAATTACATTGTTTTTCGATTTTTATAATTGAATCTTCTTTAGCGAACTAAAAATAAGTATTCAAATTATAAAAATGAATATTAGTCTAGCGATTGCCAGACTAAAATTTAAGTTTTTTTTAAAAAAATTAATTCATTTAAATAACTTCATCTAAAGACAATTGTATTCCTTCTTTTTAGACAAGCATATCCCTTATGTTGCAAATTGTTTCGAGCGAGCAGATTGGGATGTGTTATCAGGTTAAATACGTGTCCAACAAATTTAGAACTTTGCATTTAACTAGTGGAACTTGAAGATCTTTGTTGATGTTGCTGTTTTTAATGTACCAAAGAGCACCAATTATTATTTTTAAGATTTTATTTTGACGGCGTTTAATTTTTTTATGTTGGAGGAGGAATGAGTGCCCCATAATTGTATCCTGTAGCAACAAATTGAGTTGTAGGGTAGAAATCTACAATCAAGACGTAGCACAGAGTTTCTACCAGTTCGCCAGTGAATTTGCGCCATTTTAATTTTTATTTTTGTCAACTTCGCATCTATATATGACTTCCACGTGAGGCGGGTACACAGGTAGATGCCATAATATTTCGTATCGATTCGTTAGCACGTTTCCTTTTTCTTAAGGCAAAAGTAATGTGGGTGCATTGTTGTTCATTTATGGTTGATAAGTGTATAACACAAGCGCCTAAGTCTACCTCCTAGCGGTACTAACCGGGCAACTTTCAGTTCAATAACTGAACGGCTAACAGATATGGCTGTGACGAAAACAATCTGTCTTGAGTAAATGTGTGATCAGTGATTCACTAGTCTGGCTTGAGGCAGGTTGTACTTGTTGCGTTGTGCCATGTACATCGCCATTAAGTGGCACAGAAATACAGGGTTCTAAGGGTACCAATACCTTATCTGTGTAAAATAGAAATTGGTAGGAATGAAACGGAAGTAGATTTCCGAGGCTGACGAGAAACCTATCTTGTACCACGGGAATCAGTTGGCTCCATGTGCTTACTAGTGCATGAAATGATTAATAGTGAGGTCTCCTTCGGCAGTTCAGGGAGTGGCTGTGGTTATCCCCAAGCGAGGCAATTGAGAACGTAAGTTGATATGCTGGGGTCCGTCCTGTACGGGCCCCAGAATGATCGCGTAAGCGGTCTTATATGAACTTAAGGCTCTCAAGATAGAGTCTTTACTTTTGGCGGGTCTACCCAGGCACAAAAGCAGCTGTTAAAGTAGGCTATTAGCTGAAAAGGTGTAAGTGTGTTTGGAAGTAGGTGAATAGGGAAACTGGCTACGGCTGGGGACCCTAGGAGCTTAAATAAGATCCCGTCAAAGTAGTAGCAAATAAAGAGAAGGCTGGCATTGGCATGTTGAAGCATGTGCGTGACTCGGTCCTGACTGGCGTTGAGGACATTGTGAAGCGTTGATAAAAGTGGAGTAATTGATTTGTCGAAATGAGAAAAATATCCTTCGCATTCGTTTGATGCGACGTGATAATCATAATCTTTCTTGCTTAAGGTTGGGTGCTGTTTCACAAGCGTGTGGAGAGGTGTCTTGTCGGCGCGGATCTGTTTTGATTATGAAGAGGCGAGATCAAAACTAGAAATGCAATTTGGGCTTAGATAGCCCAACTCCCCACCAAGGGGTCTGTTGTGGCTACACAGAGTCATAGCAGAGAGTTGGTACTTGGCTGGTGGGGTACGCCATTCTGGGGGCGCTGGTGGACGCATTGTTGCCATCAAGTGTTGAGAGGACCGGTGGTTATTGCCAGCATGGCAGGTACCACGTAAAACCCTTAAAGTCTGTTGTTCATTTATTTTTATACCTTATGACTTTGCTCATTCCTCTATTTGGAATACATGGCGTTGCAGTTGTTTCGAGGCCTCTTTATGGTTTTGACGATTACCGGGAAAGGCGGTATCATCAGCAAACGTCAACGTATACGTAAGATTATTTATGAGAATACCTGCTGTATAAAGCAAATACAGAATTGAACCTAATATACTCCCTCGAAGTACCCCCACCCCAATTGGTTGAGGACAGCTTAAGCAGTTTCCTTCTTTTATCATAAATTATCGGTCAGTTATCTAGTTCTTCAAGAGTTTAGAGATATTTACTAGTAAGTTAAGCTTAAGCTTGCTTAAGCGGCCTTCATGCCTTATTTTAACAAAGGCTTGAGAGACATCAGTAAACAGCGCGGAGCAGTTCTTCTTTTTCTCAAAGGCTTTTCTCATCCCCTGTACTGTACCATTCTGTGGGCTTATTCGATTGTGATATGTTGACTCCGAAATGCAAATTGGTGATTTGTAATACAGTTATTGCCATTTCTTAACCAATTTGGGTAAAGTTGGTAACAGACTTTTAGGTCTGTAAGACACCAACTTCGAAGGATCTTTTCCTGGCTTAGGAATTATCTTTATTTCCATACTGGCGGAAAATGGTGGAGCCGTAATATGGCATTAAATAAAAAAATTATTCTTTTTGTTATACAAGGCAGCTCTTTAAACATTTTGATGCTTATTATGTCAAAGCCGGGAGCTTTTTTAGCATTTAAGTTGTCGATAGCCTTTACGAAATCTAAAAGTTGAAAACGTATTTCCAAAGAACATCTAGCAACAACCGGTGATAATTTAATCATGTCAGTGCATGCATGGGGAGTGAACACTTTTCTTAAATGACTTGCGAGCAGATCACTATTTTCTTCATCATTTCTCGTCCAGGATCCTCCCAGATAACGTAGTGGTGGTTTAACGATAACGAGTCTATCAAGACCTTAAGCTGATCGTCAGAGTGAATCATTCTTCTAGGTGGTCGAGTCTAGACCTTCTAGGTGTTCCTTAAGAGATGCATCCAGCAAATTTTACAATTGGTTTGTGCTTTTAAACCTTAATTTCTTATAAGCTTGAGCATTAATATTTTAAGCAAAAAAGGGCAGACACACTCAAACTTTTATTCTGATACAAAATTAAAGTATGTGACAAACTGCACACATATGTATGTACATACACATAATTATATGTGTACATCATGCATGTTTGTTTTGAAATTTAAAAAGCACAACTAATAGTTTTTCCAAAACAAGTTCCTTTTAATTTTAATAAAAATTGTTTAGTTTTATATGAAATAAAATTATTAAAAAATACTTATGATAAAAATGATTAATGTGCAGACATGTGCATAATAATTTTAAAACAATTATACTTAATATTCTACAACTATATTCGTCTACTGTAGAAACAGTTGTACACATACATAGACATGCATAGATATTTCCCAACATTTAACATACACAAACAATACTAAAGTGTTTTTCTCTTTGTGTTTGTATGTGTTTTCTCCCAAAAAGTCATAAAACGCACATTGCGTTAAAAATGAATGGCAATGAAGCTGTTTCTTTCTTTTAATTTTTAAAAAGTTTTTATTTTTCTTTTTGTTTTTTTGTTAGAATTTTAATTAGATCTGTTGTTTTTAGTAGTTTGCTTTGAAAATGTGCTTTTGCTTTTTGTTTTTACCCTTCTCCTACTCTTTTCAAAAAAACTTTTTTTGTTTTAACTGCTTTTTTGTGGATACTTAAATGTGTAATTGAATATATTCTTAATTTTATATATTTAAATTAAGGCAGAAAAGAAGGAAAATATAAAGTTTTTCTTTTGATTTTAACAACATGAGGGAGTTTGTCAAAATGAGAAGCAAATAAGAGATTTGAAAAAAATACGAATTTAAAATACCCTAAAGTCTTAGTGGTGGTCAATGGTGGGGGTTTCAAAATTTTGTGCTGCTCTATGAAGGTTAACTTCTTCTGTGAATTTTTAAAAAGTAAAGGTTAACATCATTTTAATTGCAAATGCATGAACATCTATAGTTAAAAGTTATTTAAAAAAATTTCGAAGGTTGCCTTTCTAATTAAAAAAAGCGAAAGAGGTAAAAAAATTCGTTAAATTATCCATAACAAAAAAAAAAAACTCACACACATATATTTGCTTCCTGATAGATAAATAGCTAAAAATCAAAACAATTTTTTTAACAAGTTTTTTTTATTATAAAATCTTTTAAAGTGAAAATTTTTTAATTAAGCTTAAACATGCCGCCGATTTCTTGTAAATGTAAGAAAAAATTAAAAAAAACCCCGCTGCTTTATTTACATTGAAAGTTTATTCATAGAAAAATGTTGCAAATAATATATCAAATCATCACCACCATTTATTTCTTTACTCCAATAGCTGCTGCTGTGTAAATAGACCCGCATATGTTGCAGTTTTTAATTGCGCTTAAAAACCCACAAACACCCACGCACACATGCAAATATTGTTACTACAACCACTTATTCTTTATTTATTTACAAAACAGTTTCTTACATCAAAACAAATAAACAATTCCAAAAAAAAAACAAATGGAAAAATGTACGTACAAGGTGGGCCAAAAGAAAT